>CAJQZJ010031868.1:3391758-3410229 GCA_907164525.1 Lophiomys imhausi
AAAGAGGGCACTGTGATGGAGATGTAACTTGAAGTAATAAATAAACAAACAAACAAAAAAAAAAGCTGAGACCCTGGCCATGTACTACAGCTTAGGAGGATGCATCATCTTTGGGTATCTTAATGTTCAGCATTCATAGAAGTCTTCCATCAAATGAGGTTTTCATCAACTCCTTTAAATCATAGTTCTTATTACAAGCACCTACTAAATAAAAACATTGTAAATAAGGACAAAACTTCCCATATATATTAGAAATTTGATGAATTTACATTGATTTACTTTCAAATTTTAAATTTATTCAATTCTTTTTTTTAATGTTTATTTATTACTTCAAGTTACATCTCCATCATAGTACTCTCTTTCCACCCCTCCGGGTTCCATTCTTGAACTAAGTCTTATTTGATTGCAAGGTATTATTCTTTTTACATATTGCTAGATTTGATAATGTATATATTTTGGGGGGGGTTGAGACAGGGTTTTTCTGTGTAGCCTTGGCTGTCTTAGAACTTGCTCTGTAGACCAGAGTTGCCTCGAATTTATAGAGATCCTCCTGCCTCTGCCTCCCAAGTGCTGGGATTAAAGGCACATGCCACTACCACACGACATTGATAATATTTTTTTCCTTTATTTTTTATTTCTTCAAGTTACATCGCAATCACAGTCCCTTCCCTATTCCCCCTCCAGTCCCACCCTCCCACCCTCAACCCCCCATCCTCTTCCCTTTTTTTTTCTTTTAAGTTTAAGGTATATCTTATTTGTCCCTACAGTTTCCCCTTTCAGTCCAACAAATGGCTCTTTATCTTATAATAATAAATACAATATAGTACAACAGAGGTAATTAGGCCACAGTTATGAGGGTTATATGGCTTAACGTACATTCCCAATGACCAGTCCATATGTATTTGGTACCTGACTTTAACATTCTACTATCTAAACACCTCCATGAGTTTAAAGTTATATATCTGACTCAACATTCATACTAACTTGCAACACAATTTTAAAAGTATCTTCTTAGATCTATAACACTCTCTTGACTCCTAAACAACTCAAAATTTAATTATGAGACTCTATCTATCTGTTCTTTAACCACCTCAGAGACCTGAGAGGGATAAATATATCTGATTTCATAGGAAGTACAGGGCCTGCAGCTTCCCAAACTAAGAAATGACATACCAGTGGCTGCCTGGACAGTTCCCATTTTCTCTCCATACATGACAGCATCACTCTTCAGTCATTTGGCCCCGTTTCTCTGACAGACATTGATTGTAGAGCAGGGGTTATGAAGGACTTACCTACCCTGTCTTGGCAGAGCTAGGCTGTCGACTTACCTGCTTCCAGGTTTTGTCCTTTTTGGACAGCATTCTGCCTACAGTTGGAGCTAGGGGCTTTTCCTACCAAGAGATAGGCTTGCGACTAATTCAATCATCTCCCACTGGAGATTCTTCGATGCTCATCTTCTACTTGGAGGAGAATAGGGGGTGCTGTCAGGAGTTGATATGTCTTGATTTAAAAAAATCTAAAGTTACGAAAACATCTTTGAATGCCATATTCTGCAGATCTCTTGAGGTTTTTGAAGAGGCCCTATCTATCTCTTATATTAGGGTAAGCAGATGTTTGTTGCTTGTCTCTTAGCAGGTTTATTTCTGATTAGCTTAGAAAGTAACTATAATAGGCTGTCATAGTACCTAACAGAATGACCAGCTTGCATAACCATTAGTTTGCATTTCTTAATTATCCTAAACAGTTTATGACAATTAGTAGTAAAAGGCCGAAACATCACATTTCATTTTTTTCTTTACCTCCTAACCCTTCCATCCCATTTCTCTGGGGTGGGGTGTCCTTATATAACAGTCCCTCATCTCAGTTTAGAGGACGTATGAGGGCCAAGAGCCTCTTCATTCATTGGGGATCTACGAAGCAGCACCATCAGTGAAAAGTGTCTCGTTGCCCGGGAGAGAGAACTACTAAACAAACAAACCAATAAGCATACAATAGATAAAAAGGACTAAAAAATAGAAAAAAATATAACTAATATATAAAAATAAATAAAGAATAAAAATTAAAAATAAGAAGTCTATGTCCAAGTTCCCTTTGGTGTGTTAGTTGTAGTATCGATACCTTCTACTATATAGCTAAAATCCTACTATAAGTGAATAGATGCCATATGTGTCCTTCTGAGTCTGGGTTAGCTCACTCAGGATGAGCTTCTCTAGTTCCATCCATTTAGCTGCAAATTGCAGGATTTCACTGTTTCTGATGGCTGAGTAGTATTCCATTGTGTATATGTACCACAGTTTTTTTAACCCATTCTTCGGTTGGGGGACATCTGGGTTGTTTCCAGTTTCTAGCTATTACAAATAAGGCTGCTATAAACATAGATGAGGAAACTTCCTTATGATTCCGTGAAGAGGCATTTGGGTGTATACCCAGAGTGGTATGGCTGGGTCTTGAGGCAGAACTATTCCAAGTTTTCTAAGATATCGCCAGACTGACCTCCATAGTGGTTGCACAAGCCTGCATTCCCACCAGCAATGGAGTAGGGTACCCCTTTCTCCACACCCATGCCAGCATGTGCTGTCATTTGAGTTTTTGATCTTAGCCCCTTCTGACAGGTGTGAGATGGAATCTCAGAGTCGTCTTAAGTTGCATTTCTCTGATGATTAAGGATGTTGAGCATTTCTTCAAGTGTCTCTCACCCATTAGGGATTCCTCCTTTGTGAATTCTCTATTTAGCTCTGTCCCCCATTTTTTTGATTGGATTATTTGGTTTCTTGGCATTTAATTTCTTGAGTTCTTTGTAAATTTTCGATATTAGCCCTCTGTCAGATGTGGGGTTGGTGAAGATTTTCTCCCAGTCTGTAGGCTGCCGTTTTGTTCGAATGACAGTGTCCTTTGCCTTACAGAAGCTTTTCAGTTTCATGAGGTCCCATTTATTGATTGTTGATCTCAAGTCCTGAGCTGTTGGTGTTCTGTTCAGGAAGGTGTTGCCTGTGCCAATTAGTTCGAGGGTTTCTACCACTTTTTCTTCTAGTAGATTTAGTGTGACCGGCCTTATGTTAAGGTCTTTGATCCACTTGGACTTAAGTTTTGTACAAGGTGATAAGTATGGGTCTAACTTCATTCTTTTACAAATGAACATCCAGTTGGACCAGCACCATTTGTTGAAGATGCTGTCCTTCTTCCATGGTGCCGTTTTGGCTTCTTTGTCAAAAATTAGGTGGCCATAAGTGTGTGGGTCTATTTCTGGATCTTCAATTCGATTCCATTGATCTACTGGTCTGTTTCTATACCAATACCATGCTGTTTTTACAACTATTGCTCTGTAGTACTGCTTGAAATCTGGGATGGTGATACCTCCAGATGTTTTTTTATTGTACAGGATTGATTTAGCTATTCTGGGCTTTTTGTTGTTCCATATGAAATTGAGGCTAGCTCTTTCCAAGTCTATAAAAAATTGTGTTGGTATTTTGATAGGAATTGCATTGAATCTATATATTGCTTTTGGTAGGATGGCCATTTTTATTATGTTGATCCTACCTATTCATGAGCATGGGAGATCTTTCCATCTTCTAAAGGCCTCTTCCATTTCTTTCTTCAAGGGCTTGAAGTTCTTGTTGTACAGGTCCTTTACTTGCTTGGTTAGAGTTACCCCCAGGTATTTTATGTTGTTTGTGGCTATTGTGAAGGGGGTTGCTTCCCTTATTTCTTTCTCAGCCCATTTGTTTGTTGTATAAAGAAGGGCTTCTGATTTTTTTGAATTAATTTTGTATCCAGCCACTTGGCTGAAGGTGTTTATCAGCTGTAAGAGTTCTCTGGTGGAATTTTTGGGGTCGCTTATGTATACTATCATATCATCTGAAAATAGGGATAATTTAACTTCTTCATTTCCGATGTTTATCCCCTTGATGTCCTATAGTTGTCTTATTGCTCTAGCAAGAACTTGAAGTACTATATTGAAGAGATATGGTAAAAGTGGACATCCTTGTCTTCTCTCTGAGTTTAGAGGAAATGCTTCAAGTTTCTCTCCATTTATTTTGATGTTGGCCACTGGCCTGCTGTATATTGCTTTTATTATTTCTAGGTATGGCCCTTGTATGCCCGTTCTCTCCAGAACTTTTAGCATGAAGGGGTGTTGGATTTTGTCAAATGCTTTTTCTGCATCTAGCGAGATTATCATGTGTTTTTTTTCTTTCATCTTGTTTATATGGTGAATGACGTTGATAGACTTTCATATGTTGAACCATCCCAGCATCTCTGGGATGAAGCCTACTTAATCATGGTGTATGATACTTTTGATGTGTTCTTGAATTCAGTATGCTAGTATTTTATTAAGTGTTTTTGCATCTATGTTCATGAGGGAGATTGGTCTGAAGTTCTCTTTCTTTGTTGAGTCTTTGTGTGGTTTAGGAATCAGGGTGAGTCTGGCCTTGTCGAATGAGTTTGGCAATGTTCTTCCGGATTCTATTTTGTGAAAGAGTTTGAAAAGTATTGGCGTTACCTCCTCTTTGAAGGTCCGGTAGAATTCCTTGCTAAAGCCATCTGGCCCTGGGCTTTTTTTGGTTGGGAGATTTTTAATGGCTGTTTCTATTTCCTTAGGGGTTATAGGGCTGTTTAATCTGTTTATCTGATCTTGATTTAGCTTCGGTAGGTGGAATCTATCAAGAAAATTGTCCATTTCACTTAAGTTTTCAAATTTGGTGGAGTATAGATTTTTAAAGTAGGATCCAAATATTCTCTGGATTTCCTCAATGTCTGTTGTTATTTCTCCCTTTTCATTTCTGATTTTGTTGATTTGTGTTTTCTCCCTCTGTCTTTTAATTAATTTGGCTAAGGGTCTGTCTATTTTGTTGATTTTCTAGAAGAACCAACTCTTGGTTTCATTGATTCTTTGTATAGTTCTTTTTGTTTCTAACTTGTTGATTTCAGCCCTAAGTTTGATGATCTCCTGCCTTCTGATCCTCTTTGGAGTGTTCGCTCCTTTTTTTTCCCAATTCACCCAGTTTAGCTGTTAATTCGCTAATATGAGCTGTCACCATTTTCTTTTTGAAGGCACTTAGTGCTATGAACTTTCCTCGTAGCACAGCTTTCATTGTGTCCCATAGGTTTGGGTATGTTGTGTCTTCATTTTTGTTTGATTTTAAGAAGTCTTTGATTTCCTTCTTTATTTCTTCCCTGACCCAGTGGTCCTCTAGTAAAGAGTTGTTCAATTTCCATGTGAGTGTAGACTTTCTGTTGATTCTTTTGCTATTGAAGTCCAGCTTTATTCCATGGTGGTCTGATAAGATACAAGGGGTTATTTCAATTTTCTTGTATCTGTTGAGGCTTTGTGTCCAACTATATGGTCGATTTTGGAGAAGGTTCTGTGAGGTGCTGAGAAGAAGGTGTATTCTTTTGTGTTTGGGTGAAATGTTCTGTAGAGATCTGTTAGGTCCATTTGGTAAATGATCTCTGTTAGACTCATTATTTCTCTGTTTGGCTTCTGTCTTGATGATCTGTCCATAGTTGTGAGTGGGGTGTTGAAGTCTCCCACTATTAAAGTGTTTGGATCAATGTGCGATTTAAGTTTTAGAAGTGTTTCTTTTATAAATGTAGGTGCCTTTGTATTTGGGGCATAGATGTTCGATATTGAGATGACCTCTTGGTGGATATTTCCTTTAATGAGTATGTAATGCCCTTCTCTGTCTTTTTTTTTTATTAACTTCAATTGGAAGTCTATTTTGTTTGATATTAGGGTGGCTACTCCAGCTTGTTTCCTGGGTCCATTTGCTTGGAATACCTTTTCCCACCCCTTTACTCTGAGGTAGTGTTTATCTTCAATAGTGAGATGTGTTTCTTGTATACAGTAAAAAGATGGCTCTTGTTTACGGATCCAGTCTTTAAGTCTGTGTCTTTTTATTGGCGAGTTGAGTCCATTGATGTTGATGGATATTAGTGACCAGGGGTTGTTATTTCCCATTATTTTGATATAACTGGCTGTCTTGTGTTTCTCTTTTGTTTAGTTGCTTTGGAGGTTTCTATTTCCTCTGTTTTCTTGGGTGTAGTTATCTTCTCTGTGTTGGAATTTTCCTTCTAGCATCTTCTGTAGGGCTGGGTTTGTTAGGAGATATTGTTTGAATTTGATTTTGTCATGGAATATCTTGTTTTCTCCTTCTATGTTGATAGAGAGTTTTGCTGGGTATAGTAGTCTGGCTGGGTACCTATGTTCTCTCAGGGCTCATAGGACATCCGTCCAGGCCCTTCTAGCTTTTAAAGTTTCTGAGGAGAAGTCAGGTGTGATTCTGATGGGTCTGCCATTGTATGTGACTTGGCCTTTTTCTCTTACATCTTTTAATATCCTTTCTTTGTTCTCTACATTTGAAGTTTCTATTATTATGTGGCGAGAGGAGTTT
Source organism: Lophiomys imhausi (assembly GCA_907164525.1). NCBI lineage: Eukaryota > Metazoa > Chordata > Mammalia > Rodentia > Muridae > Lophiomys > Lophiomys imhausi. The sequence goes on from CAJQZJ010031868.1 coordinate 3,398,148, forward strand.
CTTTTCTGATCTAATCTGTTTGGTGTTCTGTAAGCCTCTTGGATTTTTACTGGCATCTCTTACTTTAGGTTTGGGAAGTTTTCTTCTATGATTTTGTTGAAGATATTTCCTGGACCATGGAGTCGGGAGTCTTCTCTTTCCTCTATGCCTATAATTCTTAGGTTCCATCTTTTCATTGAGTCCTTGATTTCTTGGATGTTGTGGGTGAGAGATTTTTTAGCTTTCTCATTTTCTTTGGATGTTGTACTGATTTCTTCCATCGAGTCTTCCATGCCTGAGATCCTGTCTTCCATCTCTTGCTTTCTATTTTTCATACGCACATCTGTAGTTCCTGTTCTCTTCTCTTGATTATCCATTTCCTCTTTTAACTCTGACTGTGTTTTCTTTATTGTTTCCATTTCTATTTTCATGTCTTGAATGGTAGTGTTTGTTTTGTACATTTCCTTCTCCAGTTTGCTTGTTTTTGTCTGGAGATCTTTCATTGCTTTATCCTTTTCCTGTTCAAGCTGGGTCACCTTGGCTTGGAGGTCTTTAATGATGTTATTCGTTGTTTTGACTTGTAGAATTGTGGCTTCTTTGAATTCCTTCATAGTTTTAAGTTCTTCTTGAAGGGACTTTATCACTTTCCATAATGTAGAATTGTCATCGTTTTCATGTGTTTCAGTTGTGGTGAGGTGGTTCGGGCTGGACGGAATAGCGTTGCTTTCTTTTGTTGGAGACATTTCGCTCTGTTTTTTTTTTTTTTTTGTCTGGGGCCTCTGGCCATGTGGAATTTTTTTTGCTGTCTTCTGGACTTGGGTCCAAAGGGGGCACTGTGGTGTAGGATTCGAGTTGCCTTACTCCACCTCTATAAGGTGAGTCATTCAGATCCGCCTCCCAGGTGGAGACCTAATTAATTCAGGTGGCGGAGCTGTGTACAAGTAAGCTCTGGTTCCCTGCAGGAAGGTCCCGTGGTATTACATAAGTCCAATATAGGACAGTTTCAAATATCTCGCAGTTTGCCCGGGGTTGGTTCCTGTAGCGGGTAAATCTGCAGTTCAACTTCAGTAGCCTTGCCGCTCCCGCGGCTTGGAAACTGGCCAGTGATGTCACAGACTGCGATCTGTGGTCTGAAGGCACTTTGCAGGGGATCTCTGCTCACTTCCAAGGGTCGCAACCTTTCCCTAGATAATTGGATGTCTGTGTGAGACCTGGGAGTGCCCAGCTGGGTGGGGATTATCTCTGGGTAGGTTCTGAATCTGCTGGCTGGGTATTAGGTTGGAACTTATCGGGAGTCTCTCTCCTGTTGGGGGGATGGGTGATCCTGATTCCCAGGTCCATAGGCTTCCTAGCGTGTCCGAGAGTTGGAAGGGGCATCCTTCCCAGGGATCTTCCGCGGTCCCTTTGTAGCTGGGTGAGATTTAGAAGGGGTCGTGCCCTTTGTACAGAGTCCTGGAACACTTGCCGCCTTGTGACTGTTGACCCCGAAATCAAAATACGTCTGCGCCGGCCGCCGCCCTCATGGATCCCCCCGATAATATTTTTAAAATAATAATTATGATTAGAACCATGAGAGAAACTGGCCTATAGTTTTCTATTTTTGTACTATCTTTGAAGTTTTACTAAAAAGATTTTTTATTCCATGAAACAAATTAAAAAGTGATTTTTGCCTCCTGTATTTTCTAAATCTGTTATACAGGATCGGTATTATTTCCTCCATAAATAGTTTTTAGAATTCTTTTGGGAAATTATCAGGAGCGCAAGTTTTCATTTCAGGAATGTTTTGATAAAATACATTAATTTCTTCATTAAGTACAGAATAATTTAGATAGATATTTACAGTATTAATTTTAATAACATGTTTTTAAATGAATTTGTTTTATCAAAGTTGAAATTACTGACATGATTTTTTCATAATATTTTCTTATTTCTTTAATATCTATATGAATTCATTTTAATGATACCTCTCTTCTTTAATGATGCTGGTAATTTATATATATATATTTAACATGTATGTTAGCAGAATATTAAATAATTCCTTTCAATATTCCAATTTGGGGTTCATTTACATTTTTATTGCTTGCATTTTATTTGATAGATTCCTGTTTCTGTTAGTTTTATTTCCTACTTCTTACATAGGGGTTTATAGTAGTACATTTTCTTTTCTTAACATGCAAGCCCATGACAATGATGATTTTGCTTGCTTGTAGTTTTGAGTCAGGGCCTCTGTACTGTTTCTCCACAGCACATATATTGCCTCTCATAATTCTTGCAGGACTTCCACTGACAACAATTACTTCTGTATGTATTATTAGGCGATTTATTTGTTGCATAGACAATTTCTGTTTGTCAACTGTTTTTCTTTTTAAGTATTGTAAGTTGGTAATTCATTTATGACAAGTGATCATTGGGTGTTTGATTATTTCCTTAACTGACAATATTTTCCATTTTGGATCCTATTGTGGCTTTTATCTGGTTTATAGAAATTGAACCAAGTATCTATGTATGCTTTTTCACACGTTTTTAGGTTTTCAGCCCTGATTATACTTCAATTATTATCCATGCAGCATACCTTCCTTTGCTCCTTCAATAGGCAGTTAGTTAAATTATCTCCAACAAATTATTCTTACTTTTGATATTGTTCCTTAAAATATCATTCTTTTTTTCCTTTTCTTCTGAACAATGTATATTAAAAATACTGGTGTTGTTCACTAGGTCACTTGACACATTTTCAATCGTTTTCCTCTTGGGGTATTGCTCCTTGTTTGTTTGGTTGGTTGGGTGGCTGGCTAAAGTGGCCTAGGTATTTACAATCTTTTTCTAAGTGTATGTTCAAGTTTAGTCATATTTTCTTTTGTCATCCCAAATCTCTGCACATCCTTAAAGATTTAAAGAAAGTTAGACTTTATGCTTGAAGTTTTTTGTTTTTTTTTTTTGCATTTCTCTTGTTTATTTTCTTATTTTTCCTTTATAAATTATTTTAAGACTTGAATATATTTCTAGTATTTGCTTCAAGATACCTATCTACTAATTTCAACTTCTGGGCCATCTATGTATATCTTTCTACTGGCTTCTTTAAGAAACACAACTACATGCCATGTTACCCTGCCTCAGTGGTTAGTGATCCTGAGCTGTTCTTGTGCATTCCATCTTACTATGTCACTCTGATTCTGGATTCTATCGTTCTCTTCTAGAACAGACTTTTATCACAGCAGATACTGATGTTACAGGCTGATGACTTTAACACTGTAGTAGCTTGGCATTGTGTTTTTTGAACCCTTAAGTGTTTCAGTTTTGTTTCTAGTAGAAATTCTGCATTATAGCCATGATAAGTGTAAGCTTAAAAACTTTACCAAACACTTCAAATTATAAAACCTTATCTCATATAGATATAGATATCATCTTAACTATAGTTTCCCCTCCTTTTTCTGAAGTCTCCCTGCTCTAATCCACTTCTCCCCTTTTTCTCTTCAGAAATGGGCAATCCTCCTGTGGAAATCAACCAGCCACAGTGTATCAGACCTAGGAGAGAAAATGATTCCCGATGATATTCTGCTATACGCATAGATTGTTGATTAGCCCAACTGTCATCAGAGAGGCTTCATCTAGCAACTGATGGAACAGATGCAGAGACCCACTGTCAAAGATTAGGCAGGGCTTGGGGATTCTGTGGAAGAGGGGGGAAGGACTGTAGGAGCCAGAGGGGTCAAGGATACCACAAGAAAACCCACAGAATTAATGAACCTGGGCTTACAGGGGCTGAGAGACTAAACCACCAACCAGGGAGCCTGCATGGGATTGACCTAGACTTTGTTCACATACCTTAGAGTTGTGTAGCTTGGTCTTCATGTGGAAATCAGAACAGTGGGAGCAGGTGCTGACTCTCTGTTGCACGTCTTTGGGACCCTTTCTTCCTACTGGGTTGCCTTGTCTAGCCTGAATAGGAGAAGAGGTGTCTAGTCTTACTGCAACTTAAAGCTCAATCTCTTAAGTTGGTCTCTTCTAGGATTCTAGTAATGACTTTTCTCTAGGTTTTTAAAGTTACTTTAATATTCATTTGGAAAACTGAATAAACTAAAGTGTCTATAGGTCTCCTTCTCCCATCAGAATGCCATTTCCTTATGACAAAATGATCTTTCTCACATTAAAAAAATGAGTCACACTGGCTAGGAACAGGCTATGTGTTCTACTTTCTATATATAGTCAATAACTATGTTCAAAGGAAATTAGACAGGGTTATAAGTAAAGATAACTACCATAGGGAATTTATTTGCTTTCTAGATTGGTGGTATGTGGCACAAGTTGGTCACACATTACAAAAAATAGAATCTCTATCCTCATTCACTTTTAGGCCTCATTCTAAACAAGTATTTGAAAATGGAAGCCTTCACCAACCCCACATCTGACAGAGGGGTAATATCCAAAATTTACAAAGAACTCAAGAAATTAAATGCCAAGAAACCAAATAATCCAATCAAAAAATGGGGAACAAGAGAATTCACAAAGGAGAATTCCTAATGGCTGAGAGACACTGGAGGAAATGCTCAGCATCCTTAATCATCAGAGAAATGCAACTCAAGACCAAATCTCATTCCATCTCACACCTGTCAGATGGCTAAGATCAAAAGCTCATATGACAACACAGGCTGGCGAGGGTGTCCATTGCTGGTGGGAGTGCAGGCTTGTGCAACCACTATGGAGGTCAGTCTGGCGATATCATAGAAAACTTGGAATAGCTCTGCCTCAGGACCCAGCCATACCACTTCTGGGTATACATCCAAATGATTCCTCACCGAATCACAAGGAAGTTTCCTCATCTATGTTCGTAGCATCCTTACTTGTAATAGCTAGAAACTAGAAAGAACCCAGATGTCCCTCAACTGAAAAATTGATTTAAAAAACTGTGGTACATCTACACAATGGAATATTACTCAACTATCAGAAACAACAAAATCATGCAATTTGAAGCCAAACAGATGGAACTAGAGAAGCTCATCCTGAGTGAGCTATCCCAGACCCAGAAGGATACACATGGCATCTATTCATTTATAGTTGGATATTAGCCATATAGTACAGGATAACTATACTACAACAAATGTACCAAAGGGAACATGAACCATAGACTTTTTATACTGTCAGTGAGACACTTTGCCCTAGTGGTGTGGCCTTATATGCCCCCAGTGTATGAGGAGGCTCTTAGCACGCATATGACTGCTGAACTGGGGTGGGGAACTGTTATGTAGGGACACTCCACTCCAGAGGAGTGGGATGGAAGGGATAGGGGTTAGAGGGTGGGAGGGCAGGACTGGGAGGGGTGGAAAGAGGACACTATGATGGAGATGTAACTTGAAGTAATAAATAAATAAATTTAAAAATAATTAAAAAATATATTTGATCGGAATCTCTTTTCACAGAAAACTAAAATACAAGGTAACAGGGGTAGATTCCAGGCTCCAGAGTCAACTTACAAGCATTTGTTTTAATTACCTACTCTGAGATGAAGATATCTAAGACATATACCACTCATTCTGATGGGATAGATATCCAGTTAATATCCTCCCCCATCTCACATATTAGAACTTGCTATTGAGTTTTCACATATAATTCTTGGTCATTTTATTAAGATGAGGCAAAATGGAGATCAAAGACTGAAGCAATGAGTGACTGAAAATATTCCTTGAATCAGTGAACCTGAAATACCCTGTCCAATTCTGGCCATTTCTCTTGCCCTTTAGAACTCTGTTTCAAATTAATCTCTTCCAGTTTTGGCCTGTACTATTCAGCCAGGCCAATCATCCCAGCCAATCATTGTATCAGACCAACTGTTAATTATTTGCCTTTATTTCTCAACAATACTGTTGGGAATAGATGGTATCCAATGAACAGCGAGACCATGTCTTCAAGTACTTTACATTTTAGTTAGGCACAATATTACCTATCTCATAGCTGACAATCACCCATCTCATCTGTCTATGTACATGGTCTATGTAGAAGGTTATTTCTTTGCTATGATTTTACAAAGGCTAATCATTTTAAGAAACTGACTACTTCCTTTTGGTACTTAACCCTTTAACCATGAGAAGTCTGGAGAGTCCACTGGAGCCTGTGACTCCTGGAAGCAATGTTCACTCTCTGATCCTTCTGGTGGACCTTACCTCTTACTGCTGCATCCAATCTTAAACCAGTTGTAATCAACTTAACTTCTAAACTCTTTGTACACATTATGTAATATTTGTCCTCTGAACTCCCAGGGAACTGTGGCAACTGCCCCATGAGGAAGCCCTACCCTTCATTATTCAGCAACAGCTTGAAGAGTATTCTAATTCCAACCTTCCGCCCTCTGACAGACCAGCTGCATCAAAGGCTGTGTTCCCTGTTTGTTTGTTTGTTTTTTTTTTTCCTGAAACACAATCACCATTTCAAACTGAATCATCCATTAGGAAAGGATGGACTGTAGGTCCAAATTTTAAAAACGTGAACTGCAGCAACTCTGAATTGGATTATGACTTATGTCAGAGTCTGGACATCTGCGGTCCCCTCTCCTCTAGCCTCTGCATCCCTGCACGCTGTTTAGAGGAAGTTGCTGGCTTCTGAACTGAGAGTTTGAAAATGAAGGCATTCTCTTTTATGGAGAATAGTCCTTCAGCAATTTAAACAAGCAGCTTTGTGATCAAAATAATTCATAAAGGAAAAGATTTATGAAGAGACTTCACAAGCACACAATGCATTTTTTCAACTTTGTTTTTTAAATAAATCTGTCAGTACACAAGCCAAGGCAACACATCTGAATGCAATATCAGTGGACACACCCTGAACTCCTCTTCTGTGCTTGCCCAAGACTGTCAGAAAAGAGAAATACTTCTCTTTGTCTTCTTGTTAAATACTAGTTTAAAATGGATTTTAAAATGCTAGTTCCATTCAACAGCTTTAAGATAGTGTGCACACAACTACCTTCTCATATAGAAAACTTGCCTTTAAAAACATGTTTTCCATATACTGCTTGTGCTTGCTTAAGAAAATTAAAAAAAAAAATAAAGAAAGAGCCTAACTTGTAATGAATCCCTCTGGCATAAGGGAGCCTGTTCTAATCTCCTTTATCAGTTTTGAGTGATAGTTCTGCTCCACAAGTATTGACAGGGCTGTGCTGTTTCTCAGGCTTTCCTTTCTCTCAGCTGGAGAAGGATACAGTGCATTTTCACATTCTCAAAGTCTGCAGTTGTTTTTATATAAGAAGCAATTTGCTTGGGTCATGTCAGGTCGAATGGGATGCCTGCCCAGCTCTTGGTTTTAAAGGAAAAACATACAGAAAGACACAAAAACACAGCAGTTTCCTTCATTAAATTCCACTCTACCTGCCATGGGCTTCCAGCCACAATGGAATTTCCCACCCTGGCCTAGCCTAGCCTAACTTTTATTTTTAGGGATTTTTTCCCCCCCTGTAAATCTTACGAGCTTTCTTTCATGTGAACTCTGAGGCAAGGTTTATTAAATGATAGAGTAATTGCCTGACTTCTCCTCTACCTAACTGCACTGCACACAGAGAATTTTAGAGAAAAACAAGACATATATAATATAGAGGAGGGGGAGGTAGGAGAAATAAAAAGAGGAGAGGGGAGGGTGGGGTCTTCCCTAACTGCATTGGATAGAGAGATTTTTAGGAGGAAAAACAAGGAGGGGAGAGATGGGAGAAATGAAGGAAAAGAGGAGATGAGGAAAATAGAGGGAGTGAGAGAGAGAGAGAGAGAAAGAGGGAGGGAGGGAGAGAGGGAGGGAGGGAGGGAGGGGGAGGGAGAGAGAGAGCACAAACACAATGTTTTAGGCCTCTCTTTCCTAAAAGCCACTTATGCTTCTGATATTGCCTACAGGCAACTGATTTAATCAGTATTGTTCATGTGGATTATCTAAGCTATGAAAAGCAACAGGAAGAACTTCCCAAGAAACTCAGACTGGGTTTGTGTGAAATGCTTGGTTTGTTGTGTACAGCTAAGTCGATCACATTGTTACTCAGGTCCTGGAATGTCACTCAATAGCTCTACTACTCTTTGTCTCTGACTTACTTCAACACTATGTCTCTAGCATTAAGAAAGCTCATGAAAATGTTCTTGCCTAGAAACTGATTCATAGATTGGAGGGGGAAAAGCAGTAAACAAAGGAAGAAGGAAGGAAATAAAGGTGGGAAGGAAGGACTAATAATGAGGGAGGGAAATGTACCTTCCTGTGATCTCTGCTCAGCTTAAATATAAAAAGTAACTGGAAACAACCCAGATGTCCCTCAACCGAAGAATGGATTAAAAAACTGTGGTACATCTATACAATGGAATACTACTCAGCTATCAGAAACAATGAAATTATGCAATTTGCAGCCAAATGGATGGAACTAGAGAAGCTCATGCTGGCATCTATTCACTTATAGCCGGATTTTAGCCATATAGTACAGGATATCTATACCCCAACCAATGCATCAATGGGAACATGGACATAGACTTTTTTTATTTGTTTGTTTGTTTGTTTGTTGTTTTTTTGTTTTCTCTCCCTGTCAATGAGACACTTTTCCCTAGTGGTGCTGCCTTGTAGGCCCCCAGTGTATGAGGAGGCTCTTGGCCCTCATATAACTGCTGAACTGGGGTGAGGGACTGTTATGTAGGGACACTCCACACCAGAGGAGTGGGATGGAAGGGTTAGGGGGTAGAGGGTGGGAGAGAGGACACTATGATGGAGATGTAACCTAAAGCAATAAATAAATACATTTTAAACAGAAAAAAAAAAGGTAAAACTTGATTTGGAGGATGTGAATCCCATCACCCACACATTTAGCAACAGCTTTGTCAAAACTAAGTCAAACTCCATGTCACCTTACTCCTTTTAACACACAAGTTTGCTCCTGCACTCATTATTTCGAACTCACTTTGCCTCATTTCCCTTCAAATGATGTTTACTTTCCAGGTATTCTTATCTACTTTGGGTTTTGGCCTCTTATCTCTAAGCACCTGACTGTTAGGCTGTCTGGTGGTGCAGCTACTCCTTTGACACCACAGCATATGCTAACCCAAACATTAATCCACTGTGCCTGACTTCCAGAACCATTTGCTGTTGAAGCCATTTCATGAATTTGTGAGTAAACAAAACCTGCTAATCACGTGAATCTGGAACAGAAAGAGCAGCAATGCATCAAACTTGACAGAGGCCAACATTACTGTCACATCATACACACGTTTTGTTTATGGATGCTGCCTAAAGTACACTCTACTAACCACAGGCCTCCATTCAGAACAGATTCCATGGGTACTGCATGGACGTGTGCTGTTACTCCATCTTAAGTAACAGATATTTACTTTTAAAAAAATTGCCTTTTTCCTCTAGGAAAACAAAGTAGTTTATGCTGATATTAACAGTAGTTTAGTTATTTTAGAGTTCCTTCTAACTTTACAGTAAATGTTCATGGGACTTGAGAACTTGTAGTTAGACAATCTGATCTGAGCAGTGAGGCAGTTCCCGGAGGCAACATATGCTTTTCACAATCCCTGAAAAATCTGAGACTTTGAAGTACTATTTAGTTTGCTGATATGCTGGTAAAGTGACCCTCCTGAAAACTGTAGTTAAATGGAAAACAAGAAATCTATTCCTATGTTTTAGATAGAACATGAGGATTAATGCTGGTAATGAAGGGTCTAAGAATCTGTGAATAGAGCAACCCTAAGAAGGAGAATGGAATAAACAACTATCAATCCTCTGTATAACTGTTATAATAAATGTAGCCCAAGGACAGCCTCAGCTTTTTTTATACATGTTTTTATTCTTTTTTTTTCCTCAAGACAAGGTTTCTCTGTGTAACAGCCCTGGCTATCCTTGACTTGCTTTGTAGACCAGGTTGGCCTCAAACTCGAACTAACAAAGATTTGCCTGGCTCTGCCTTCAGAATGCTGGGATTAAAGGCATGCACCAGCACACCTGGCTTCTATACAATTCTTAAAACAGTGCTAGAAGTAGATCATTTGAGAACACTTCTTATAGTTATATTATTCACTCTACTTGGCACATACTCACACTCACATATGTACACATAGTGCTGGTCTAAGCCCACATCTACTATTAGGTTAAATTTAATTATTATCTGTTAGTCATTTCATAGTTGCTGCATATATGTGATGGAGAAGAATAAAAATGAGAAAATTTGGGTGGCCATAGTTTTTTTTTTTTTCATAATATTTTATAAAAAGGAAACAAGCCCAGAGTGAGTAAAAGGCAAACAGAGAGTGGTGAGCACAGAGAACAAATCAATATCCTCTGAAGTTAGCAACGGGACAAATCTTGTCAAACACCCTGATAAATGACTAGTTCATTGTAGGTTCTCACAGCATGCTTGTGTAGTATCAACTCAACAAATTTTGCTGAAATGAAAGAATCAGCCAGTGCAAGGAGCGTATCATGAATTACCCGTTGGTGAGGGTTGAATCAAACTTTTCTGGCCATGGTAAAACTAAGCTGGTGTGGACACAGGCTTTGCCCAAGTTCACAGAAAAGAGGAGGTTTAAATGCAAAAGACCAAAATGTTAAGTCATGAAAGGTATAGTTAGAATCTTAAATAGGAAATGGATTTGAAGGCCACCGAGTTTGTGTATAAAAGGCATCTAAAATTTTGGTCTTCATTAGAGGAAATAATATAAATAAAAGTTACAGATTTAAAAAAAAATAAAACCGTTTGGACTTATGCTAAAAACAACAACAGGAATCTTATGAGTACCATGTTCCTGAAACATAACAAACTAGGGTCTCTTATACAGAATACTCACAAAAGAATTCAAGCTAAATCTAAGAGCTTAGTAGAGAACAAGGTATTTCATGCTATCATACCAAATCAGAATGCAAGCATGACTGTTAATGTTACTTAGCTGACGTTTTATTGACATTTCTTAGTAATATCCTGTCCTGGGAGTTTCAAAACAAACATAATTTCTCCCATGCTCTGAGCTTATGGACCAAAGAACTTGTGACTTTGGGTCATTACAATCAGTTATCCACCCAACACACGTCACTGAGTGTCCCCTCCAGCTGAGTTTGGTAAACTTAGTCTGGATCCTTTACAATTGTTCCTCTCACTTCTCATATTCTCTGGTTTTCACTGGGGGGGTTACCTATCACGACCAGTCACACAGCTACATCTTAACCCTGTCTCCTTTCCTATCCATTTGTCTTAATTGTCTTTCCCCCACCACTCTATATTTTCAGCGAGGAGCCAAGAGATTAGTTGTGTAGGCCTTAGCCATGGTCGTAGAACTATCTACACTGGCAAGTCGGCAGTGCCAAATACATTGCCTTGAGACAGTGTAATGTGCTTTACACAATTAGGAAATGTTTTGATTTCTGTGTCCACAGAAATATTATAAACCACAGTCTCTCCATGGCAGTACAAAAGACTTACAAATACCCATTACAGTCTCTTCCTATATGTAGCCTACTTCCTCTGCATAAGGCAATTCACCAGGTAACAATGAATATTAGCAACTTCTTTTTGTATGTAGACAGAAAAAAATACAACCTTTGTTTACTTATAAATACTTGGGTAAATGATGAAGGCTTTACAATCTCTATCTTACTTGGCAACTAGTTCAGTTTTGAAGAGCTCAGTTCAGAATCTGGGCTCAGTGAATCTGTAATTCTGTGATTTCATAACACTAGGGATTGGTAAATTGTTGAAAATATCTTAAGTGAGAGGAGGACTATTCCTTTATTGCAAGGAAAGAGTAGGCACGCTGAAAATAGTGTCAGAGTAGCTCACACAGGGCAAACTGCTGCCTTTTGTCTGTAAACATACACTGAGTTCTTAGAAACAGGTGGGAAAGTGTGGTTTTTTTCTCTTGAGCCATTTTATGAGTGGAAATCCTACAGAAAAAGGCTTTGCTAAGAAAGATACCAACAAAACTTTTTCCTGTGAATGCAAAAATTAAAAATAAGTATTTTCCAAACAGATAATCTTAAAAACAAATAAAAAAACAAAAAAACCCAACCAACCAACCAACCAAACAAACAAAAGAACCCAGAAAAATGGCTGCTACCTTGATGCTTTAGTTTACATACAAACTAATGATGCTTTAGTTTACATACA
>CAJQZJ010031868.1:3410471-3452522 GCA_907164525.1 Lophiomys imhausi
TTGATGCTTTAGTTTACATACATACTTGATGCTTTAGTTTACATACAAACTCTATGAAAGTAAAACAAAGTTACTTAGCCTTTTACAGCTGCAGTAGAATTTCCTCCAAAGCTACACTCATGCCTATGGAAATGTGTACAAAATGTAAATTTTCTAGGTTCTTGTCACGCATGGCACAACTGTGAATGAAGTTTTACTAGAATGGATTAATACACATAACTTTGTTATTTCATTAGGTTTGAAGCTAGTCAGTAATCTGAATCAAAATTCTGATGTGAACAGAAATGTGGTCTAATTGGAGTTCACAAAGATGAGACACAGTTGAGGAAAATTTAATTTATTCTACTATACCTACCAAAGTATCTACTCCCCTATCAGTTCCGCCACAGATTTAGGAGATTTAGGACTTAGCTTAACCTTCACCCCAAAAATTAAATACCTGAATCAAACATTATTTTATTATTGTTAAAAGTTTAAAAAATAAAAATGGGAACTGTCCAGGCAGCCACTGGTTTGTCATTTCTTAGTATTGGAAGCTGCAGGCTCTGCACTTCCTATATAATCAGATATATTTATCCCTCTCAGGTCTCTGAGGTGGTTGAAGAATAGACAGCTAGAGTCTCATAGTTAAATTTTGAGTTGTTTAGGAATCAAGAGGGTGTTATAGATCTAAGAAGATACTCTTAAAAGTGTGTTGCAAGTTAGTATGAATGTTGAGTCAGATATAGTCCTTTAAACTCATGGAGATGGTTAGATAGTAGAATGTTAAAGTCAGGGGCCAAATATGTATAAACTGGACATTGGGAAGGTATACTGGGCCATTTAACTCTCATAAATGTGGCATATTTATATCTGTTATTTTGTATAATACTTACTGTTATAAGAGAAGGAACCATCTGTTGGACTGAAAGGGGAAACTTCTGGGGGGAAGAGGGTGGAAGGGCGGGATAGGAAGGGGGAATAGGGAGGGGTTTGTGACTGAGATGTAACTTGAAGAAAAAAAAATAAAGTATTTAAAAAAAAAGTGGCACAAATACCTTAGTGGATATTATCTGGGAACAAGTTGATTTTTAGTAAACACCTACATAACTAACTTATGCAATTAACACTTACAAGACAGTATTCAAATGGTATTATAATCACAACAGTATAGATCAAGAATTTTTTTTAGTAGTTAAGAGTGTTAAAATGTTGCATACCCTTTTATGAAAGAAAAAAATGAATTTTTATTTATTTATTATAGGAACATGGTCCAAGCATGGAGCGTTCCAAGTGTTTGTGAGAAAACACCAAGAAAACAAGACTGGCCTCAGCAGTAGAGGAAGTGCCTAGCCCTGCTGTGACTTGATTTGGCCCTGTGGTTGGTACCCAAGGGGGCCCCTCCTTTCTCCTCAGACAACAGGAGGGAGATGTGAGCATGGGAGTGGGAGGAGAGAAGGGAGGATCAAGTTGTAAAGCGATTAAATAAATTAATCAATGAAAAAAGAAAAGAGAAAACAAAACAAGAGTCCCATGATCTCAGGTTCTTCAAAAACACGGAATTGTTCTTGGAATGTGCTTTCATGCCCCTCCCAGGTGTGGCTAGGAGTGAGTTTGCTTCAGATAATTCATCACAACTGGCTATTGTTATTTGTTTATATGCCACTATGGCGAAAGGCATGTTTTTGCCATGTGAGGCTTATCTTTTGATTGTACAGAGCTTGAACTCGTGAGAACTTTACTCGGGTGGCCTCTCTTAACATAAACTGATGCTCTGAGTAAAGTTGGCTATTGCAGGAGACTTTAGTCTGCCTAATTTTTAGGTTCCATTCTCCCAGGTTCCACTACCAGTTAGAATGGGAAACATTTTATTAGCTTTTTTTTTTTTCTGGAAAAATACTAAGGAATGATAGTATTATCTGACGGTTAATAAAGAGTGGGAATTCACTTATTACAGTTCAATGATGCCATAAGCTATTAAACAAACAAACACCTAGAAACTTTGAACAGACCTGGAGTATTACATGAAAAAACGTAAGGGCACAATACCTCCTTCAAGTTCATGCAATAGCTACAAGATTACTTTTCTTTCACAGTGCAATCTTCCCCTCAATCTAAGGAGTTGGTTATTTTGTTCATGTATTCTTTTGAATAAGTACCTGATTAACCCTGCTTGAAATCCAGTCTCTATTTTCCTTCAATTTCTAATATATCTTAAAGTCATCAAGAGATCAAGGGTTGGATCAAGAGAAATGGCTGGTTTAGAATCCCCCTTCACCCCTTACAGGTTGAGTGATTTTGAGCAAGCTACTGTGCCCACTCCTGCCCAGTTTCCTGTCTGCAGGAATGATGACAGCACCTGACTCCTGTGATGACCGATCCTGAGGACGAATGAGTTTCCCCATCAATGTTAAGTTCTCTTCTGGAGTCTAAGCACCTTAACTCAAAAATTAAGCAGACTTCGTTTTCTTTGTTTGACAAGTAATCTCCAGTTTTCACTTGTAGACACAGACCCTGAAATCAGTGTGTTGAAGCTCCATTTGTGTAATTGCCATCTTCCTGCCTCAAAGCCAAGACGGATTTACCTATTGTTTCACTTTTTATGGGGTCTCTCTTTAGGGAGGTGCTACTAGGGAAAAATGTCAACTATTAAACTATTTGAGACAGGTAAGTACTGAAAGGGTAATTTAGTTGTTAAGTCAATAGCAGTATGCCAGGTTGGTCTGTTGTTCAGAAAGAACATTATAATAAGAAGGCCAATAAATAAATAAAAAGTATAAAATATGCATCTATGAAGAATCCTAGACTCATCTCTCTAGTGAAAGTCATTAAATAGGACTGAGAAGCACACTATAACTTACCACACTCATAGGGAAGGGCCCCTGGCCGTCTCAGCTGAGGAGTGCTGACTTTCTTATGCTCATAGAAAATCTTATCTTTACTCTACTGTGAGTAACCCACAGCACGTCCGTCCACCACAGCATCTCATGCTAATAGCTCGGGAACTCTCAGGTGGAAGACACCACTTCTCTCTCCTGCAGATGACAACTGGTAATATCTGGGGATAATTTTGATGATTGTAGTTCATTGATGGTGTTACTGGAATCTAGTGAGCAGAGGTCAGGAATGTTACTGGGACATCTTACAATACATAGGATTTTTATTTATTTTCTAACAAAGAAGTATCTGATCCAAAATATCAGTCATAGTGCTATGGAGAACTTCTGTATGAAGACAATCGCCCAGAGTAGCTAACCTTAAACTGTAAGCCACTTGAACATTTAAATTCCACAGTTGATGGGATGGTCTAGAATGAATGCTGTTGTTAACAGGTAACACGACTTCAAATATCTATGTGAACAATTAGGGATCCAGCGCTAAGGAAACTGGGTCAAAAATTATTTTTCAAGTAGTTTTTGGTAACTAATTATGCCACGTGACACAGAGTTTTATATCACCGAAACACCCATGCTAATATACCTTTTTTTTTTTAATTCTTCAAGGGAGAATGTAAAATCTGAACTCATACACTATGCAACATTATCTGTTACGGAGATATTTTAAAGTACTTTACAAAAAGCAATGAGTACATCTTCTAAAAAGTTAGCCTATGTGACTTATAAAAAGTTACAAGTCTGTTTTTTTAGGACAGTTTTTTTTCTCTATGCACATCATTTTCTCTATGCATCACAAACACTTCATATCTTTATTTCTCTCTGAGTGCAAATGCAACAAAAGCTACAAGTCTCTGACCATTTCTGTGCAAGAGTCATCTTCAGCCAGGACAGCAAACATGAGATGGAAAGAGTTGTAAAACCTATGTTTTTAAGTAAGCCACTTCTACTCTGAAAATTAAACCCAACACTATTCCACTGTTAAAGATTGAGAATTAGTTATGCAAGGAAGAACAAATATAAATAAAACTTGAAAAATACAACTTATAACAATTATTATGCTAAGATTAAAAAATGTGACATTTTCCTTTTCTTGAGGGTTTTCTTGTTAAAGGAGGATCAGTTTTCCTGAGGAAACAGGCTGCCTGAAATTGATGTTCACAGAGCATTTGCTTACAGCAACAGTGGGAGTTTTTGGTTACAGCTACAGTGAGATCTTGCACAGATTTTCTCTTATTTCATGTTAGTTGTATCAGACAATAAACTGTATTGATGACCTAAAGATTGGCTATTTCTTTTTACTCAGAACTCTGAGAAATTACTTCCTAGGTGGGCACTATGGAGACCAATAAATGAGAAAACAGAAATCAAACAACTGGCTTAGCCTACAAAGAAGATGAAAACTCAGTAATTTTGAGAAGCCAATATTATTTACCATTTTGATTTCCATTTTTGAGCACATTTTATATTGTGCTCCAAAACACATTCTCCATATATCTTAATAAAGGAATATTCTAATATCAGGGGATTTGATAAGGGGAGATGTATATGCAATTTAGAATCACTTGGGAAGAGAGTGTTATGAAGGACTGTCCATACCTGGCCTTTGGGAAGTCTACAGGTATTGTCTTGATTACTTTAATTGAGTTTAATTTGGTGGAAGACCTGCCCACTGTGGGTGGTACTATTCCCCAGGCAGGGGATCTTTAACTGTATAAAGGGGAGAAAGTTACCACAGCAGGAACTTGAATACATTCATTTTCTTTCTGCTTTTAAATGTTTCTGTGTCTAGCTGCTTTATATTTCTAATGCCTTACGTTCTCCATAGTAAAGGACTGTAACCTAAAACTTTGGGCCAAGTAAGCCCTTTCTTCTTTCTCCCTTAAGGTGCTTTGACACGTTTTGTTGTTGTTATTTGCTTTGTTTTTGTTTTTAAATCATAGCAACAGGAAAGGAAACTAGACCAAGAAAGTAGAGATAGTTTTAGATCTCTTAACAGTACAATTGTAAAATGTTATGTGCCTTCTACCAGGAGACTACCACTAAATATTATTTTTGGAATAAGTCACAGAGAGAGGTTTAAGGGGGAAAACAAACAAACAATAAGAAGGAAGCATCCCCCAGTGTATGAGGAGGCTCTTTGCCCTCATATGACTTCTGAACTGGGGCGAGGGACTGTTATGTAGGGACACTCCACTCCAGAGGAGTGGGGTGGAAGGGTTAGGGGGTAGAGAGTGGGAGGGTGGGGCTGGGAAGGGGAGAAAGGACAATATGATGGAGATGTAACCTGAAGCAACAAATAAATAAATTTATTTATATTAAAAAAAAGGAAGCACAATGCTATGGCACTTTGAAAGATCTTTTAAAAAAAATCTAAATGTTTACAACTTGTGTAAGAACAGAAAGAAATGAAATAATTAAGTATAAAAATGGGTGGTACATGCAAGATGCTGTGAAACAGCCTTGTCTCTTACATCTTTTTCAACTGCAAGTAAAGAGACAGTGGGTCAAACATCATCTATGTTAGTTTCTTTATTTTACAATACAGTGGTAATCCCATTACAAAGAACTTAAAGGAACTGTTGACATTTCTTGCTGACCTGTACTTTATTGTCTCAAGTATCACTCGAAATACCAGGTTCCACAAAGAGATGTCTGCTCTAACGGCATTTATTGACCGTTAGTATGATGGAGTTAGCCTGAATAAACAAAGATGAACACTACATGGAATAGGCTAAACTGTTGGTAAGTAGGCTCATGTGATTTTTTTACGATGTTTTGTTATTTTTAACTTAAAGACTACACTTATAAAGTAGGACATTGTCCTTAACTAATCTTGTTATTATATGAAACAGTAATATTTACTAACAGTAGCTTTGTAAAGCCCAAAATAGTGATATTCAGAGGTGGATTGACTGTGAATTTAAGAGATTAAACTCCAGGGCTCTTCACTTGCCTGGTTATTCCAAAGCTCTCTGCTTAATTTTGTAATCAGAGTTCTTATGCTTTTTTCTTAAAGGGGTACTCTACATAGTTACAGAGAAATCTTGATCCACCTGGACATAACATGATCTTGAAGAGAGCAAGCCTGAAAGGTGAAGGGACAAACTTTCTAAGGAGCATGCTGTTTACTGTCTCTAAATGCATCTTTATTTGCTACTGTTACCCACTTCTGCCAATACAGAAATGGTATTTTGCTGCACTGCCTAGGTTATTAAGGTCTAAATAAAATTTGTCCTTTCAGTGGCTGAGGATAGCCACGGTGTTTAAAAGGAAAATGACGAGAAAGGTTCTAGGAATATATTTCCACAAAGCACTACACTGTGCAAGCACGAGGACTTGAGTTCACACCTCAAGCACCCATGTTTAAAAGAAAATAAGAAAAAAGCCAAAAGAGCCTGTAATCCTAGTGCTGGGGCGATGGGGACAGTGGCCTCGGGACTTCTGTCCTCCATATGCATCCATGCACACACACTGGCACAAAGGTCCACACAGACGTAAATACACAATATACATGAACAAAGATGAGAGCTTTAAATGCAGAAGTCAACTTCTAGGAATAGAAGGCATGCTAGTGAGACTAAAAACCTTTCACTGGGACAGCAATAACTATTATCCATGGGTAAGGGATCACGCTTTTGTCAATCCAGTTGATTCTAGTACCCACTGAAAAGAAGTTAAGGCATGTGATAGAAGTTAGGCCTCTGTAGTGAATTAGTATGCAGTTCAGCTTATCATCTGGCACCACATAAGGAGCTTGCCATCCTTTTGGGTTTAGGTATTAGGTTATATGATATAGGTGTTTTATAGGTATTTGTTAAATAGTAATAAATATAGTGTTTTAAATAAAAAATATTCTGTTACAAAGGCAAGTTAACACAGACCACGGGAACCCTTACCATGAGCAAGTCCACACTATCTGTGTTTGTGGTTTCTGAAAACCCTAACTAATCCCAGGAGGACCTCTAAACCCCACCATGGTATGCTCACACTTCTGAACAAGGAGTTCACAACGCTGGATCCCTATGTCTGTGTGCACGTCTTCCTATAATGTCTTGCTCAAAAAATTCTTATAAGTTTTTAAAGGAAACAGAATACAAATTAAGTCAAGAATTGAAAAATGAAATTGTCCTAAATGGAATATTAAATAGTTGAAATGTTTACATTCATTCTCCATCTCCCTCTTTCCTTCCCTCCCACCTCTTTCTTTGTCTCTCTTTGTCTCTCTCTCTCTCTCTCTCTCTCTCTCTCTCTCAGAATAAGACTGCCTAAATATAAGTGTAAAGTGTATCCTATTTCAGAAAAAGGAGATTAATTAAATTTTTCTCCTGGTGACATGGAGATACTAAACCGAAGATAGAGTTCCTGGACAGAGTGAACCAGTCAACATTCTGAATATTTCAGGTACCTACTGGTTTACAATTAGTTGATTGAGTAGCTGGTTTGAAGGCTCAAGATAGCCCTGAAACAAAGAAGCACAATGCTAAGAGCAGGCCAGCTTAGCAGAACAAGTGATAGGGCTCCAGGCCTGGCTATCCAAATGAACTCCAGGTTCTCAAGGAGCCAGTATATGCAAGTCGACAGAGTACAATTCCTCATGTGATATTTCTCCTTTATTTTATTCTGTTTTATGTTATCATGGTGTTGAGGATTGATCCCATGACTCCAGGGGTGCTAGGCATGAGCTGTGTCTGTAGCCCAGCCTTCTCCATTCCTTTATATTTAAGTTCTGTTATGTTTGTTTCTCAACTTACCCTTTCCTGGAAGTACTGTAGTATGTCTATAATAAAAATCTGGGAATTTGCCATCTTGGCAACTAGTCTTGGCTCTGCCAAATATTGTGACATGTTGCCTACTTACGCAATTGTATTCTGATATATACATTGGGTGGTAACAGTTCTTCCTTAGGCATTACATGTTTCTCAAAGTACCACTGGTCTCAAAATCACCTGGCATTAAAACCTACCGCTCCTTCTGGACCAATTAAGTGAGAATCTCTATGGGTGAGAAATTCTTGGCATGTGATTTTAAATGTACTCCCATATGGTTCTTGTACAATCAAATACTTTAAGATCACATCCTAGCTTGTCCTATTAAGAATTAAACGGAACTACCTAGGTGGGTGACACTTACCAAGACCCATACGTGTTTGGTTGCGCCATTAGTTTCTTTTCCAGGAAGCTCAGAATGCCAAAGTCAGGACGGAGAACTGTTTTCCTAAGGATCTCCCTTTTAGCCTTTCCCTGGAGCTGTGAGAATTCTACTTTATTTTTGTGAAAGAAGGGCAGGTTCATCGGGGACTAGGGTAGAGCCGTGACACAATGGGACTTTCGTAGAATTTCATTAATGTGAGGGTACCTACCTCACAGGATGATATAAGGATTAATTTCTGTTTGGTAATTTACTGTGTGTAAAATGCCTTGAAACCCTTGGAGAAAAGTGCTATATAAATGTAAAATAATAATTATAATAATAATAACTTCGACTATTTAACTGATCAATGAATTAGCCAGAAGATTTAGTCTGCCAAGGGACAGGGCTGAACCTATTATAAGCAGAAACACTCTACATCGCCATATCTCATAACTGCTATCACAAAAAGGGGAAACAAAGGGTGAAAATTAAGATAAATCCACAGTCTCAACTGATTTAAATGACAGAGGATCACTAGTAATGTTTCATGAAAAGCAGGAAATGCAAAAATGACTGCTGCATTGTAATTCTAACTCAGCGCAAGTCCCGGGTTTTATATACTTTGTTCTTTATTTGTATGGAAAACATCTCATCAGTACAACATCCCCAATTTAGCATTATTAAAATGCTTAACTATGCTTTGGCTTAGTTAGAATATGTTTGTAATTTATTCCTATTGCGAGTAATACTTTTTTCTACCTGAAGAATACTGATAAGATTTTATGAAGTTCCAGGTAGTATTTGAACTAGGAGTTTGCTGCAAACTTCACCCCTCATGTATATGCTCTAAGACATATGTTAGGGAAGAATAAGTTGTGTTTCTACATTTAAATTTATGGAAGTTAAACATCCATGAGATACCTTTTCTCTCAAAAAATAGTTGATGTGGAAACTCCTAGGACTTCACTGTGCTCAGCTCTGACATTATTTGTTTCATATATTTATTAGCTTCATGGAGATCTTCCTACCAAAGCCTGTGGGTTGAAACAGAAGTTCTCTGTATTAAACACGGATCTCCTATTAAGGCATAGAAAAGAAAAGACTATAGAAGCCTTCTTAGGAATGCTAGGAGCGCCTGAGAGTCAAGGCATAGCTACTGAGCTCCTCTGTCAGGTGTCCTTCAGAAGACTGAAAGACAATTAGCCAGAAAGGGTCTTTTGTAATGAACAGGCTTTGAGAACTTGCATAAGTGTTAACTCTATTTTAAAGATTATCCAGAAAATAATTTTGGTGTATAAAGAGAAACTGTGTACATCTATAAGGTAAAGTATGAGGTTGACAGTTTTCAAACAAACAGGGAGAAATAAACTCACAAAATTACTAATTTACCAACCAACCAACCAGCTCAACAGTCAACCACATCTACCACCAACAAAACCAAAACAAGACCATGTTGCCCCTTGCTCTAGATGGAATCATTAACTCATATCGTCAAAGGCTCACATTTTCCAATATCCAGCAGCAAGCATGGGTGTAAGCCAAGGTGAATGAGACTATAAAATAAAACAAATAAGTATAAATGAAATTACTTCATAAAATCTAAAACTCAGCCCTCATCTGTCTATAAGGTGATCAGTGAAAGAATGAATGAGAATTTAAAAGATCTGAGAAGACAATTTACAGAATATTGGCTTGGGATACATACTACTCAACATTGCATAGGATTCTAAATGTGATCTGTGTTTAAATACATCCATTCAGAAGCAAAACATCAAAAATATGATAGTTCTGGTATTGCTGTCTGACTTCAAAGGGCCTCTGAAACAGACACAAGCAAAGGGCCATGTGCTAAATTGCTTCTGTGGGGTCACTAGCAAACAGCCATGTCCAGATAAGTGTAGCCCATGAACTGTATTACAAGCACTTCATTTCCTAGACAGATGCTCAGTTCATACAACCTCACCAATGGCACTGCCAGTGCCCTGGCATTCCAGCCACATTAGTATTCTTTGCCCTTGTATGCCAAACCAGCTGTTCTGATCAAAGTGGAAAAGCTGACTGAACTGTCTGAAAGGCACAGCTCAGGGTGGCTGTTCATTTTAGCTCCCTGTCAATGAGTATTGACCTAACACCATGTATAAGGGAGGAGTCTACACATTTAGCTACTAAGCACATTACTGTGCCTTTAACAAAACAGAGTACATGTAACAGTACAAGCTCAGTCATAGCACTGACAATAGTATTTTAATGGCTTTCAGTACATCAAAATATATTTGTCTAGAAAAGTAAATGTAACAATATTCTTTTATAAACTTGACATTACCATCTTCTCAAGAAGCTAACTTAGAAATATCAATGAGCATGCTCAAAGGGAAGAAACATCACATGAGGCTAGAAACATACTCTCTTACTGAATTTCTTTCCCCTAAGTATACAATGGAATCCTCTGACATGTGTGCTCCTTTCTCATCATGTTCAACTGATCCAGAGCTCTTATGAATAAGAAGGAAAACAATGCTCTAAATGTTTTAATGTTCCAGACATAAAATATTAGTTTGTTTGTTTGTCTTTACATTTTAAATGCAATTCAGGAAGGAAACTTTCGAAAGTATTCCCCTCACCCATAACAGAAGAAAGCAGCAGTAGTATCAATAGTAGTCAATATTTATTTAACATTTAGACATCCTAAACATCATGGTAATCCCATGTAGGTTATACTATTATTTTTCCATTTATTGATGAAAATATAAAAAATTTAGAAACTTTCTCAAGATAACACAGTTAATATGTAAAGTCAGGGTTTAAACCCATATCTGCTACATGATGATTATGGTGACTTCATCACACACAGGGAATATGTTACAGAAATGCATAGAGAAGGGCTGGTACCTTGGAAAGTACCTAACCCTGTATAATAGAGTTTTTTTTCATATACATACATGGCCTCCATAAGCTTCTTCCTTTAACTTACAGAAAACACAGATTATTTCTAGCACATTCAAATTATTAGTATCACTAATTTTACTCATTGGGGCTATTATTATGTAAAATAAGGCTTATTTGAATTAAAAAATCAAGACAGCTCAAAGGTTGATCTGATGACCCAGACAGCTACCAGGTGGCCAACAGGTGGGTAGATTACACAGTGTGGAGAGATTCACGCCCTAGGCAGGGCACAGCAAAACTGCCTGAGAGAGATTCATCATGCCACTCAGAGTAGCAAGGAACTGAAAATGTATGAACAGCTCCTTCTGGAATTTTTCATTCAATATTATCTGACTGTGGTTGAATCTTGGTTAGTGCAACTATAAGAAAGAGGATGAATAACTGTGTGTAGGAGTATGGTATTTTGGTCCCTGAAGTCCATGCTTACTTCTCTGAACGTCTTCTCTAGCTCGTCCACTTGTATTGTTGCTCTTCTAGTGTGACACTTACTCAGTTGTACACAGCTCCCTTTTCTAGTAGTTAAAACTATAGCTCAGGAATCAGAGGGAAAGGGTAAGCTTGCATCAGCAGAGCTTAACTCAACAGTGCCTTAGCTTCCTCCTGTGTATAAGAATAGTAATATACTTTTCATTTAGCCATTATGTTAAACAGGATACTGAATGCTAAAGCTCAAAGGGAGGTCAATGATTAATAAATGGGAACTTCATTATTATTGATTTTAACCTATTAATATATATGTTCTTGCCCCTAGTAGATTATGTTTCTATTCAGAGAGAATAATCAATATGAATGAATCTTTATTGTAGAGTTTCCTGAATGTTTAATATATATAATAACATATATTAATTAATTTAATTTGTGTTAAAATTCTATGTATAATATTTGTATTCATTTTTACTACATATAATTTAAAATAGGTACAGAAATGACTTAATTTGTGCCAGAAATATTTTACAAACTGCACTATGGCATTATCTCATAAAATTTCCCTTTATAAATTTCTGATTAGTGGACTTTGATAACCACTACTTAATACGGAAGGAAATTTAGGTTCAGAACTAATAAGTGTTCCAAAAATGTGAGTGCTTAATCACAATCCCATACTGCCTGCTGAATGATCCATTTGAGGTAGGTATTTAATTTAATAATGATTTGACCTTTATGTTAAAACAGCTGCTTTGCATACTGTCCCTGTTATGAGAAAAGTCACGTTCACAACACACTAATGTGGCCTGTGCACTACCACCATTCGCTCATCACTTCCCTCTGAGGAGACGACTGTATGCCAGGTACACGGCGGGCCTTGGAAGAAATGAAACAATGCATCAACGCTGTTCTCCTCGAAGCAGGCAGAGGTTTAATGTCACTTTTCCTACTATCACATTTATGCATTCTTATAAAATCAAGCTTCTCTTCCTGCCCACTCCTTCTTATTCTTTTCTGCCTAAGTTTCGTAGTATTAAGTTTATAAAGATTTTGCCCATAAGAAGCTTATACAACAAGGCAAGGAACCATTTTAATTATATTTACTCTTCATTTTGAGTATGTTTCTTTTTCATATCTGACAAAGACTTTTGAAGTGAGAAAGAAAGGCAAAGCAACCTGATTTTTGAAAAAAAATCTTTCATGTAAAATCTTTTGTCTGTAATCTCATAATAGCTTAGAAAAATTTAAAAGGAGGTTTTTAGCTATGTTTGTTCTTTTCAAATTGGCAAAATTTGATTTTTTTTCTTCACATTTGGATTTGGCTTTACAAATTAAGAAACAAGAAAACAAGAACATATTCAACCTAAAAACAAAAAACAAAAAACCTTCCTTGGAGCTCTGGCATCACCGACTAATGCCAGCAAACTGCTTCCGTTTTTTTTGTAAAAAGCATTGGAAGATGCACAGGTAGAATTCACACAGAGCCAAATGCATCATATTAAGAAAAGAAACAGAGGGCAAGAGAACACCATCACCACTGCTGTCAGCAACTCTCCAGGAAGCCATCAGATTGCAGAATCTGCCCCACCTCCATCTTGGTGGCATCAGTTGGGTGTTTTGGGCTATGGCTTTAAAGTGTCTGTTTAAGTGTTTGAGATGGGCACTTGCGAAGCCTGAGGTATACTGTGATCCTGACTTCTTACCTATGCTGTAAGTTGTAATGAGTTGATAATTTCAGAAAGGAATTTCAATAAAAAGAAAAAAAAAACAAAATCTTGTCATTAAAGACATGTTTATTATATGTCCACTATTGTAAAAAGTGAGACCATGCATAAAGTAAACTTGGCCTGAGAAATCGTGTGGGAATGTAGTTGGCGAGAGAACAGAGGTGCTGAGGCTGGTCAGAACCATGGGCTGGAGAAATGCACAGGTGCTTGACATGAGATACTTCTAACTTGGCAAGATAGGTGCTCTAATCTTTGTGCTGATTTATTTTTAAAGACTTTCTAATAAAAGAAAAAGAAAAGCTTATGCTAGGCATAGTGGCATATGCCTTTAATATCAGCACTTAGAAGGCAGAAACAAGTGTGTATCTGGGGATTCAGGGCCATTGTGCTCTGAGTGCTACATAGTAAGATCCTATCTCCAACTCAAGTTCAGATATTATTTCAGATATTATTGTACATACTTACAAGGTATCAATTCTAAAGATGAGAAATGATATAATTGAAAAGTGGTTATTTCTTTATTTTAGTTTTAGAATTCTGGGGATCAAACCTAGAGACATCTCTTTCCCACAGATGTTAACTTCAGTACTCAATTCATTCAAGACAGAATACCTCTTCCATTGGCTAAAATGGTTTGGGATGAAATTGTGTAACTCTCTAAGCCATATGGAACTTGAAATCACTGGATTCCCAGGGGTGTAAGGATCGAGGAAACCTGGCCTGGACATGTCACTGTCCTTTGATTTTACCAAGGCATCTTTAGAGCACTCCACTCACTGCCCAGCAGGGCCCCTGACTATGGCACCTAGCATTTGCTCCTGAAATCCAGTTTCCTTTCCTATGTTACTCCATTATGCCTTAGGTGTTCACCACTGAAGTCCTCCCTTCCCAAGCACAGGAATCGGATTCCAGTATTTTGCTTCCATTCCCCGGACTTTCTTTCATCCTAGATAGATTATCTTGGTTTTTTTTTTGTTTTTTTGTTTTTTTTTTTTTTAATGAGGTAAATATCCCACGCATTTTCCAAAATTTATTTGAAAGGTCATTTCCTCCTCAAAGTTTTTCTTTTCACTCACTTGAGAATCAACCCATCTTTTCTGAATTCCCATAGTACCTTGGCTATTAACAACATTCTTTTCTTTCTGCTTTATATGGTAGCAACATGTTTCTAGGTTATCTCCTTCAAGAATCTAGATGGCTAACAGCCTGAAGGTACTGGCCTTGAACTTTCATCTGAATGTGAAAAACAAAACTCGGAAAAGAAAAGTGGTTTATTGATGCATTTGACTAAGTAATGATATTCAAATGCTACAATGCCAGAATCAATGCTTGGTAACTGCTAGATGGATAGAATGGAGTTATTCATTTGATCATTCATGCCTTAATTTTAAATTCATTTAATAATTTTATATGCTCACTGAAGGAATTAAAGGCTGCTTTATAAAATGTTTTCTGTTAACTTGAATAAAATCTTGCAAATCAAATCAATAGAATAAAAAAAGAGAAGCCAAGTGCATGATAAAGACTGTTATTGGACGGAAGAAAACAATGGGTACATTTTTATATCTACCTAAGTAGAAAAGATGATAAAGTCAAGAAAACGTTATAAATTGTAGAAATCTGAGAAATGCAGCAGCTCACCTCAAGCTTCGCTGCCAACACATAATCTTCAGGTATTTATTTGACTGTCTTATTCTGTGAATGGTGCTTTTAAAATGCATGAATAATCTGCCCACTGATACAAGTTTTTAAAACAAACTAAGCAAATTAATATCAATGCATAGTATGAATGGCTACCATTACAGAGCCACTTATCGTCTAGGCAAGGTAACAGATTCTAAACATATTTTCTCATTGAAATCCTCATTGAAACACTAAGAGTTAGCAATTGCTAATTCTAAAGAAAACCATAAGTAAGCATAGGAATATAAACTATATTCTGGAGGCTGCATTATTTGAAAGCTACGGAAGACAGATTTAAAAAAATTTAAAGATTTTAGCCTTTTGAATTTATAAATCACACTGCCTCTTTTTGGAATACACTTCTACACCAAAGAAGTTGAAACAATGTGGATTAATATTTTAATAGAAGTGCTAAACATAAAAGTATGGCTTTAGACACTGAAAAATAGAAAAAATAAGATAATATTTGTTACAACCATTATAAACCCTTTGCTTGTATTTACTAGTTGAATCTTCAAAACAATTTTTTTTTTCTGTAGGTGAATGGTATTTTATGAACTTTACCACTCTTAGTTAGGGAAACTAAGACAAAGTGTCACAAAATCACAAAGCTAGTGCAGTTGTATTTCCAACGTCCTCAGAGTTGAATTTCTGTCTTTAGTACCCGATTAGGATGAAAGGATATTAAAGACATTGGTGTAAATGAAGGTCCAAACTCATCAAACTCAGCCTTCATTAAATGTTCCTTCCTATCCTTTTCCATAGTTATCAATTTCTATAATAACAATCAGAGTACTTACAACAATTTAGTTTTAATATATTTCAGTTTTTGAAGTCTTTGGATTTTACATTTTGTAAGAATAACAGTGAACATGGAGACAGTAAAAGCCAGAGGACCAAAGTTTGCTGTGAGACTGTCTCTGAGCAATGTCAGAAGCTTCTTCCTGTAATGTTTTACCAGCATGGATGCCTCAGCAAGAGTTGAACTAGGATGACAAGACCAGACATGCTAGCATCGTGGGGAAAGCTCAAGAGGCCTGAACCCTAGGGAAAGAACTACAGACCTATAAGGAATGCTGAGAGTGGGAGAAATGGTCTCCCCAGGGAAGAGCATTGAACCTATCCAATACCAAAGGGTCAGCCCTGAAAACACATGCATCAAAGTGACATATACAGACTCAGATGTTGTATTTATATATTTCAGAATATAACTACACATGCATATACATATTTATATACATATATTTAAAGAAAAGGAGGCTATGAGTTTGAAATAGAGCAAGAGTTACTATACATGGGAGGGGTTGGAAGGAGAAAAGAAAGGAGGAGGAAATGGTGTAATTATATTAATCTCAAAAAATAAAAACATTATTTTAAAAAATGATAGTGAATGTGCAAAACAATAAACCTATTGTAAAATAATGTTGAATATTTGGCTACATTGGTATAGATCTTTGTATATTGATACAAAATTAAGGTTAACTCTTTTTAAAGTATTATATCTATGTAATTCTTTAAAAAGCACTGTGAAGTTCTAGGCCTTTTGATAGCAACTACCACAAATTGTTTAGGATAATTAAGAAATACAAACTAATAGTCATTCAAACTTGTCATTTTGTTAGATACTAGTTTAGCATATCACAGATGTTTTCCAAGTTAATCAGAAATCAAGCTGCTAAGAGACAAGCAACATTTCAATATTGAAATATACGGAGATAGATAGATGGTCTTCCAAAACATCAAGAGATCTGTAGAATATGGCATTTAAAGATGTTTTCTTTACATAAGAATTTTTGATATTGAGACATGTCAGCCTCTGACAACATTCCCCATTCTACTTCAAGTAGATGATGAGTATCAAAGAATCTCCATTTGGAGATGGCTATATTAGTGTCAAGCTTGTCACTGGGGAAGAGAAAGCCCTTGCTTCAACTTTAGACAGAATGCTGTCTGAAAAGGACAAAACTTGGAAGCAGGTGAGCTGACAGACTAGCTCTGCCAAGACGGGGTAGGCAAGTCCTTCATAATTCCTGCTCTACAATTAATGTCTGTCAGAGATAGTGGGCCAAAAGGCTGAAATAGATGCTTCAATGTATTGAGAGAAATTGAGGACTGTCAAGGCAGCCAGTTGTCTGTCATTTCTTAGCTTTGGAAGCTGCTTGCTCTGTTTATTCAGATATATTTATCCTTCTGTGGTCCCTGATGTGGTTGAAGACTAGACAGTTATAGTCTCACAGTTAAATTTTAAGTTGTTTCAGAATTAAAAGGATGTTCTAGGTCTAAGAAGATGTTTTTAAGTTGGTAATGCAAGTTAGGATGGAAACTGAGTTAGGTATAGAACTTTAAACTCATGGAGATAGATAGGTAATAGAATATTATTAACAGTTGCCAAATATGTATGGAATAGACATTGGGAATGTATGTTGTACCTTATAATTTTCATAATTGTTGCCTAATTGCTTTCATTGTTTGGTATTGTGTTTATTGTTATAAGAAAAAAAAAGCCTTTTATTGTACTAAAAAGGGGAGATGTTGTGTGGGGGAAAGGATACACCTTAAATAAAAAAAAGAGGATAGGAGGGAGATGTGGAATAGGGAAGGAGGGTAGGTAGAACCAGGAGGGGAGGAGAAAAGGGGGTGTGACTGAGATGTAACTTGAAGAAACAAATGAATGTTGAAAAAATAATGTTGAATATTTTCCAACTATAACAAACAACAAATGTAGGATATAAAGGCATGCACATATTTTTAACAAAAATGAAAAGGATGTGTATACACAGAAAAAAGAGTATAATGAATCCAAACTTTTGAAAGTAGATTATTTGTGGATGATTTTGAGTGATTTTAATTATTCTCTTGTTTAATCTATACATTTGACAATGCCCATGAATGATTTTCATAAGAAAAAGTAAAAAGAATAGCTATGGCAGGTCACATTCCTATTTTAGAGATGATAATACTGAGGGCAAGATCAGTAGAAATTGTAACTTTCCCCTTATTTAGTGATGGAGCTTGAATAAAAAACAATACTTTCATTTCTACTTAGTGTGCTTTCTGACCTCTATTTCCCTTGGAGAAATTCAAAAGGAACCTAGGAAGTAAGTTGTGAGGGTGGCGAGAGACGCACAGATTGAAAACGTCCAGCCTCTGCTGAGGGGTACCTGTGCTGTTCAGGCTTCTTGGCTTTCTCATTCAGGCTCCATGTTTCTAAGTCCTGGGGCAGCACCTCTAACTCTTTACTTACTCTGTGGGACAGAACTTTGTCCATATGCCACATGACTTTACTGTGACTCCCATCAGACTATGTAATCATATGTGGGATTGGCACACATCTCTCTCAGCACTGAGTTCAGTGAGATAATTTGACTTGGTTGATGAAATATTAAGACACATGAAATGAGCTAAGACTTCAGATACTTTCTTTGGTAGGGGAACAAATTCTAAAATTGGTAATGGTATATCTTCCCATAGTAAAGGACAATAAACTGTTTTAAAAGTGAGAACTGTTTTTCATGAAAGACTATAGCTAGCATACCATATCATGTCCTTCTGTACTGATCTGGGACCAAAATAAGCCACTTGGAGGACTCTGGGTCCCTTTCCTGGAGGATTTCTAATCTTTGATGTAGCCTGGAAGGATACATGTATTATCAAGTAATTATCTTGGTCACCACACCCTAAAACAACCCTCTCTCTACCTTATTGCCATTTGTATTTCAAGCCTCATGAGTGCCTTCTGAAAAGGAGACTCTTCCCTGTGGTGAATACAGAGGGAGTCAGTCTTAGATTCCTGTTAGAGGACACTGAGACTTTGCCATGTCTCGTTCTCCTGGCTTCATGGAATTTCAGCAACACTCAGAAACCCCCTGAAATACCTGATACTTCAAATACTCACAGAAACTATTGTAATTACTACCCAAATGATTGGATTCACCACCATTCTTCCATCTTGATATATGGGAAAAATATTTAGGTTCTCATCCATTTCCCTTAACTTACCCAGAATCAACTACAATTTCTACGCTGTAAACTAAAACATATGTTCTTTCATTTATCAAGATATATGAGAAAACAAGTACATGAGCATAACTTTAGTATACGGACAATCCTGTATTTTATATACATAGAAATTTGTAATTAGTAACCAATTCATTATAACACACTTCATACTTGATCTGAATACAAAATAATATTTATCAGCATGTCACAAAAGTGACTATGCCTTTTTCCACTAATCCAAAAACATTAAATGAGCAAATATGATCGGCCAGGACAGCACTGGAATCAGAACACACAGGTGAACACAATGATATTTCTCTCTCCCTCTGTAAATGTCATAATATACAGGGGTGAGCACAGGCATTTAAGTTAGCTTTGTGAAGCAGATTATGAATTGGCAGTAAGTCCCTGGCTATAGCAGAAAGGAAAAAAAAAGAGGGTGCTGTGAAGTGACTGCTACAGAATTACAATCCTGAGGAGGCAGCTCATTTTGGGTTTTTCCCAAAGAACTGTTTGGAACAGGGTTTGTGTGTATGCACTAACCTGGATGGTAGTTTCAGAAGGCAGGAGTGAATGAGAGATGGAGGTTGCAGAGAGGAGGAGGAAGAGGCTACAGTAAAGGTAGTTTAACAAGGCCACTAGGATCTAAATGCCATCATTTCCTCTAGAAACTTTGAGATTTGTATACAATGCCTCCACATAAAAGAAATAGGCATTGAGTTCTATTTCTCCATGTTTTTACATCATAGCTGTCTCATCCTCATTATGTCTAGAATGGACTCAGTAATCTCTTCTAGCATTGTAAAAGGTCTTGGATGTGGTGAATTGAATGAGACTTGCCTCCACAGGCTCATATATTTGAATAGTTGGTCCACCATTGGTAGAACTGGGAGGATTAAGTTGTGTGGCCTTGTTGGAGGAGGTATGACACTGGGTTTGGGCTCTTAGGTGTCAAAAGACTAATGCCATTCTTGGTGCTCTCTCTTTCTGACTCGTGGTGGATCAAGATATGAGCTTTCTGCTGTTCCTTTGCTCTTCCAGAATAAACTCTAATCCTTTCAAACCAAAGTCAAGTGATTCTTTTGTAAATTTCCTTGCTCATGGTATTTTATCATAGCAATAGAAAAGGAACTAAGATACTGAGGAAGAGTATCTAGAGCACACTTCAGGTAGGAACCTGGGCTTAAAGAGAATTGCTTCTGGGACTGCTCAAGTCAGAAGGGAACCAAGGGCTTAGCATTAATAGCAGATAAAGATGACATCTAACCTATAAAACTTGGGGGCAGACATTGGTGTGATCGTGGGACAAATATTATTGGAGTCACCAATCACTCTTTGGTTGAATTTAAGAACCACTCAAGGATATGAAACCCATAACTGACGCTGTCAATAATGCCAAGAACCCGAGGCCCTGAGAGTAAACATACCACTATTGTTTGGCCAAATGTACATAGCAATAAACTGAGTCCTAATTACTTCCTGGTATACCCATGGGTTAGTGTATCACTCACTCCTTATCAGAGAAGCTTTTTTTTTTTTTTTTTTTGCAGTAGATGGCAATTCACAGATAATAAGACACTTCTGAATATTCAGCTCTAAATGGGAAGTCTATATCAAAGCCCTCTCCTCTAAGTGGCAGAGGGGGCAGGAAGTTTTTAAGAGTCACAGTTGATGGATGACTTCAAGAAAACAATGTTTTTCAGACACAAATGAACTCAAAAACTGTGATTATGTGCACTAGAGCAACACAAGTCAAAGTCAGAGAAAGGAGGGCATGAAGTCTCCCCACCCCACACCCAGCTGAGGAGTTATTGGTGCTTGCTTATTGCTGGGGGAGGAAAGCCTGTTTTCTTCAATGGAGTGATACCTGGTATATCAATCACATTCCAGGGCAGGCCCCACACTCAAGAGTAATTGGCCAACATAAACTAGAAAACAGAGGTGGGGGGAAGGAGAGAGTAGGAGGGGAAGACACTAGGAAGCTGGGTGGGGAGAAAAGTGGGGAAGGATTTTGGGAGTCAGAAGAGGGAGATAAATATCAAAATGCACTATGAAAGTCTCAAAGGAATAACCACATACATGCCTGCATTCTGATCTGTTACTCCTAAAGAATACCTTGAGTAGGTCAGATAGTCATCTTTACTCAACTATAATCCACACAGGTTATGTTTAAGTTCTTCAAGATGTCAAATTTGGAGTAAATCCCAAACTGTTCAGCTAAGAAACATAGTCCTCATTATTTTCTTTCAGAGTCATTCATTCATTATTATCCTATAAAATGATATGTATTGATCCTTCTGTGCTTGTGAGAAAATGTTAGAATAACTTCTGGAAAAACAATTTTTTTTTTAATGGTGGTATTTTATATCATCTTGCCAAGATGGATTGAAAATTTTCCTAACATTTTAAATTCATGGCAATGAATTTTAGTTTCTATTTTCATAAGGCTTTATTAAAGGGAAAGAGAATTGAAAGTTATAGGGTTATATCTAAATGTATTAAATTTGAAGGTTTTAGACATAAATGAGTGCTTTATAGAAAGTTATTGAGGTCTATCAGCTTCTACAACTGTTTCATCATTGCTGATGATCTCTGCTTCAGATAACTTTGCCCAAGCAGCTTTTAAAGGAAGACATTAAGTTTATTTCACAACTGACTAGGCAGCAGAGGACTTCTCTGGAACACACTGGTTTGGAGGCTCACATTAGATTTAATAATAAACACTTTTGAGGTTATACAAGAATTGGCAAGCCAATCATTCCTGTGTTATAATGTATAAAGGGAAGGATTGTATCCTAATGTCCAGAGCTATAGCAGGGCAGTGCTGGGCGATTATAGTCCCTTATATGAACATATGTGGCTTTTCCTTGACAATAAGTAGGCAATTCTTTTTAACAAAATGAAACAAAAGTTTCAAAATAGAACCCACATACCAGTATTTTCTACCCTAAGACATTAAACTTACTTGCAAAGAAGCAAAATGTTAACATTTACAAAGCTCTTTTCATCTTTTATCCTGCCTCTTTCTCCTGTGCATTTTCTTCCTTTGTCCTTGTTCCCTTACCTACTTCACTCTTCTACCCATTTGCTCTCATTTCTCAATGCTCCTACCCTATTAGTCTAAATCTGTTCATCCTGAAACAGGCTTCACTGACGGAAAAGAAAAGGCCCTAGACAAAGCCCCCATCTGAGACGCGGCCCTCCAGAGGGCGGTGAATGGTGACCAGGGTACAGCCTGTGCGGCAGAGAACATTCGCCGCTCTGGAGGCTCTTACCCCGCAAGCCATTAGGCTTCAGCAGGCTTGATAGCTGTATCAAGCCTTGTGATTTGAAAGCTTTCATGGCTGACAAGGACTTGCTAATTTCAAACTTTCTAACCAATTACAATCACAAAGAACTCAGGACAATAATCAGTGAGCAAAATGAAGCTGCTGGAGTGAAGCAGCCTCTGCAGGCTTCACTCTTGAGGCTCTGCAGCAAATGTGCAGCTGGGACTCTGCTTCAGCAAGTAAATAAAAATACACCATAAAATACAAACATACACAATGGATCCACTTGCTGTTGTTCCCAGTAGTGGGTATGTAGAAACCTGGTCCTGCATTCAGCCCATTAATTTCTGATGGTGTTAATTAAAAACTTTTGATGCTGGTTTGAATGGAAAATACCTCAAACAGTGTTTCCTTTATTGAAACACTAAGTTCCAAGTCTTGGATTATTAGGTTAAGCTCTGTCAGCAGTGAGACCAACATAAATGCTTTTCATACCATCTGCTTTGACCAAGAAGAATAGTAATAGCAATAATAAATAAATAAGTAAAAAGGATGAAGAAGAGAAACTGTTTAGGTTGAAAACTCCCTTATTTCAACCCATTTTTTAAAAAGAGCTAAATTGAAAATCCAGGTCTCTGAATGCAGAACAAATTGTTAAGGAATAGAAGATTTTTTTTCATCAAAATTCTTACAGAACATTCAAATCACCCATGTTCCAGGATCTAAATTTTTTATATTTTAAAATGGGGAAAGCTGCTTAAAATAAGTGAATCAGCTGCTAAGTGATTTCTCTCTGTCTTTTTCCTCTGCTCTCTTTCTACAGAGACTGAGAAAGAATGCCTAAAATGGTATATGCAACTGATATTTGTGGCTTAAGGAACAATGTAATTATTGAAGACTAGTACTTTCTGTTTAAGACTAAGATAGAGTGGAGTGAAGAAACTGATGAGTCGTCCTTTCTTATGAGGGAGAAAACACTTCTAAAAGCTTAATCCTCCAAGTGGGGTAAGGACGTACAGCACTTACTCTAATTCCTCCATCATCCTGGGAACCCTGGGAAGTCTCGGGATTGAGAGAGCAAGAGGATAGTGTAAGGAGTGCTTTGCTGTAACCCAGCAAATAACATCTATGTCTTCTAGCCAACACCCTGCTAACTATGAAACAAACCGCAGAAATATTCTGATTGCTTTCACATGTTCGTGTCCAATTTTGTTACTTAATAGTTCCCTCCCTTGTGATAGATGGGTGTCAGAAGTTTTGAGTCCCCACAGTGAGAACCCCAAAATGTCATCTCACAATGATCTTACTTTCTTTGTACTTTACTATGCCCAGAGACTATAATTTTTTTCATTTCCTATCCTTTTTATTCACCTTGCTAGGAAATCAACTGAAGCCTGAAAAGACTACAAAACTTCTTTTTTCTCCCCAAAGGTCTTCATTAGTTACTTTGTTTTGATCACCATAGCTCTAAAAAGGATGACATTGTATGTAGCTCTAAAAAGGATGACATTGTATACAAAGGCTAACCACTGGGCAGGTTTACTTTCCTTCCCTCCCTAATGTCAGGCTTCCCCCCTGACCTCAGCCTCTCTGACAGACTGCAGAACTGACCCTCCAAATCTGATGGGACATGACAGTGATCCTTTAGCAACATTAGCACCAGCAACAGAACAGTTTCACAGGGAAGCTTGAGAGGGGAAAACTCTGAGTAATAAAACTGAAATCCATAAAGGAAATAGCTCTGAGCAAACCACAGGACTCTGTTTGCTCACACAATTTATGAATTTTACTCTGAGTAAATTGATAAGGTGATATTGCCTACAAAGGGCTAGTAAATGTAAATTAACTAACAGATAGATAGCAAATGAATTCATTTAAAGATGATTTCGAGCTGAAATGATTTTTTTTTCCTAGAGACCAAGTTTTTGTTAAACTTAATCCTCAGTCTCTTCCCTCTCCAGCAGTAGAAACATCTGGTCGGTTTTAGATTCCCCTTGGATTTCCAACTTCAAAGGGAATTATAAAGAATAACAAATTCATGTACCGGTAGTAAAAAAAAAATAGAGCAGCAGGAGAGAATGGTAAAACTGTCCTTATTTGACTGCTAGTGACAGGCAGCACAGGCAGAACTATGGGAAAAGACAAAGCCAAGATCACCTGTTGACAACCAGAGTAAGGCACTGAATTTTATATGCAGCAGGTCATAACAATCTGTCAAGAGGGGTTTGTTTTGTTTTGTTTTGATTTTTTTATACTGAAACAAATAAAATAATATTTAATATATAAAATAAATTGGGACAGAATGATTCACATTCCCCTAACAAAAAATCATTTAAATAATAACAAATAAATCAACAAAAATAAAAAATTAAAATTAAAAGGATGTCTTGGAGACAATCTTAGAGACCTCTTGGCTTTTGAGTTTTGATTTGGATGAAACTATATTTTTATTCTAGGGAGGGCAGGATAAGCCATTCTATAAATAAACTGGGCTCTTAACAGACCACAGACCTATTACATCCTGACAAAAATTGTTCTCCATGGGCTTAAAAAGTATCTGGTGTTTCCTCCTAGCTTGGGGAAATATGTGCAAGAACTGACCAGATACTGAAGTGATGTTAGTAGAAGGGGGTTTGCTGAAACTGATATTTGTGCCTGTAATGCAATTAACATGCCACATTTGACAATACTTTATTCATATTGATCTATTCTTTTCTGTCACTTTCCTAGCAAAACTGAAACACACTTTCTAGAATATAGGTCTTGATGTAATCAAACAGAAGAAAATGAGAGCATCTAGACAATGTACAATGTTTCCATTGTAATTATCTTTTATAAACAGCCTTTCCTCTTTCTCATTTTATGTGCAGTGTGCACAACAACAACAGAAACAAAGAAAAACATGATTAACCAATCACTTGTTGTGGACAAAGAAAGAAAAATAGTTAAGGGCTAAAATGTCTTTAAATAATTAATTACAAGAGTCATTACACTTAGTATTCAAAGGTTACAGATCTCCACGCCACAAATACATTAGATGAATTCATAGAGTGGCTATCAAATACTCAGAAAACAAATTATTTCTGACAAGATGGTATACATAACCAACAAATAAAGACTATTTCCACAGTGCAGGTCACAGCGCAAAGAAGTAGTTCTCATGGGAGTCTAGTGTGTCCCTTTGGAGCAGTCTCCAGATGGAAGGCCAGCTCTGAAACCATCTCCTGATCAAACTGGGAGTCAATGGGAGAAATGAGGATTCCTCCTCAGCATTCCAGGATGAAAGGACGAGCTAACTATATGATCATCTCCTTGAATGTCTGCCTCAAGCAGGGATTTCATTCCTCCCTCTTCTCTTACAGGAAGCAGAATCACAGGAGTTACCTTGCTGAGGGAATAACATTTCTATCCTCATGGCAATTGCACACATTTGCATAATATAGGTTCAATAAAGCCTTCCTAGAAAATATGCCAGGCTCATGGAATAGAGAGACTTGGGAATCTGAACAAACCCTTCCATGTCCTTTTTTTTGTGATTATCAGTATCTTTAGGCTTATGATGAAATTCCTGTCCTGATACATGGTAATTATGAAGGATTTCCTGCCTTAAAATACACAGAATCATTCAATTGTAACTAGACTTTCAGAGTAAGAGGTAGAAAGTATGGATTTCTACTTTATTCTCAGAATCTTGTTTTGTAGCTGTGTGACATATAAAATCACAAATACAACAACAGTGACCAAACACAAGGACCCAAATACCAACACATAAGGAAGAAACACCGATACTTTTCAGGCTTTGGGAAAGCAGAACTTTTATGAGGCTCTAACGAGCCTACTGGTCTATTGGGAGCCTGGGTTACTTTTGAGATGGTGTCTGTTGCTCTTTCTAGAAGAACATACTATCACTATGAATGATAATTACATATTCCTTACAGCTGCTATCATGATGATGTTTCTGTGGGTAACTTGGGTGTATGTATAATACACAAACCAGAAAAAAATCATGGTTTCTCTTTCGAAGGTACTTTATAGTTTAGGTTTATGACAGGCACATATTACACCATTACATGTAAGGAAAGGATGCAAATAAATAACGACGATGTGCTGTTAGTATCTTTCTTAAAACAATGATGGGAAAATGAGTTGCTATAAACTATAGTACTTTGCAGCTTTAAAACAGTGCAATTGCGTGTTCCTAGCTTGTCACACCTGCCTGAATGTCATGGTACCAGGCGCATTTCAGCTCTTTAGTTGATATTTTAATGGCGATGATGCCAAGCCAGGGTAGAAGAAAACAAATGTTCAAAAGACAGAAAGAAAAGAGATGGAAAGAGGAAACGATTTTGTTTTGTTTACATATGCAGAGGAGTAATTTCTACATATGCTCCATTTGATTGGATAGTTTACTGCTCGTGTTATTGCTTTCTTTTTTTCCCATGTGCTTTTCCTTCCAGTTTTGGCTGAAAATACTTTGTATGTGTCCATACTGTAAGGCGTCATATTTTTCTAGAGATTTAGTGTGGTGGAGAAAACTTTTATTTCCTCTGGAAGGGTTAGGCACATCAATATTCTAGCTACTCACTTTCGAGGCCAATGGAAACTATGTGCCTAAGATTAAATAGAGCAGAGTAACACATAAATTCAGTTTCTACGGCGGCGGTGTGTTAGTCACTCACATCCTGAATATCTGATGAGTGTAAATTACCTGTTGGTTACACACTGATACCAGTTTCTGGCTTAAAATTAAAAGACAGTTGAGAAAGGGCAAACTTGTAAACAGATTCCCTATAGAAAGCCCAATCCCAACAGATCATTCTGCACATGTAGAGCTCTTTTGTGAAGGATGTAGTTTATCTATGGAAAACTGGCATGTACAAGTTTCTCCTAAAACCTTAGGATAATTAGAGCAATATACACAGGCACTGCTCTGCAGGGTATCATTTCTTCCTTTCAGACATACAAACGTGTGTGTGTGCACATACATACATATGTATATATGTATAAAATTATATAAACATCCCTCTTTCTGATTTAAGAGTCCCACATGATGATCAGATACTTTCTACATACCTAAAAAGCCTTAAAATCTATAAATATTTGAACAGATTTTTAAGTTTGTTTTAAGTAGCTTTGAGCTATCTAGTATGGGTTTA
Organism: Lophiomys imhausi; assembly: GCA_907164525.1. Lineage (NCBI taxonomy): Eukaryota > Metazoa > Chordata > Mammalia > Rodentia > Muridae > Lophiomys > Lophiomys imhausi. The sequence goes on from CAJQZJ010031868.1 coordinate 3,437,684, forward strand.
AAGCAGTTAGAATGGAGCTCTCAGTAGACAGAAGATGAACTTCTTTTACTTTGGATAAACAATTGGATTGTTTATCTGGATAAATAATACATGGATCCATGAACATGTTCAATATATAAAGATAATTAATGCTGTGTTATTCTCATGCCAGTTATCATCCTAAACTCAAGTCAAGTAAAAAGAAAAAAAACTCCAAAAGAAAACCATTTGCCCCAGAAACCTATCTGTCTGTAAGAACTATGTCTCTCATCAACTGAACTGTCCTTTGGCTTGCAGATGTGCCTGGGGATGCTGTGGAACAAGCTGCTGAGACTTTTACAACCTGTTGTTCTATATCAGAAGACACAAGGCCAAGACATAAGAAGAAACATAGTGCTCCATATAACGACGACTACTATTTATCTGAAACTTTTTAAACATCAACAAGTAAAAGTGTTCTGATGAACCTGAAATATTGATTAATTAATTAACTGCCATGAATGATATCTGAGGTTTACTTCAAAATAACAAGGCTATACAATGGGAAACTGATAGGTCACGAGCTAAGTATTGAATAAGCTGGATAATCAATACACAGGAGTTCATTATAATACTCTGCCCACATTCGTGTATTTGAAAAAATTTCATGAAATAATCTTTAAAAATATATACTTCATTTATCCATTATTTATTGACTGATTCATCCCAAGTTCATATGCAAGTGATTGTGAAAATGAAAAAACCTAAAATATAATGCTTTTGTTGGGCATTTTGTTTATAGGAAGAACATTTTTAAAATGTCTATAAAGACTTTGTAACTAAGTGCAAAATTCTTAATTTTTAAAGAAGGAAAAAAATTATAGAGGAATTCTGAGTACAGAATATTTAAAATATACATCCTCAGGGGGAAATGAGAGTTCAAAAATACATGAAGTAGTTATTAATGGTTAGATTTAAATTATAGAAATATTTAATTTTTCTTCATTTTACTCCTATGTATTTTTACAAGTTATTTTTAATGAGCATGTATCATTTAAAAATGAGAATAAATATTTATTCATTAGTGGACAAGATGTGCTCTCCTTTGCCTAGAAGATTTTCATTTACTAACAGAGAAACTACAAACACACAGCCCCGCCCAGATTCTTTCAGTCTTCATGTCTGTGAGTGAAATACACCCAGAAGCAAAAAAAAATCAGTACAAATTTATCTGGTTATAGAAACAGAAAACACTTTCTCTGTATTGGAGATGAGTAGGGGAGAAATCAGCTATACTCAAGTCAGCAAGCGTATGACATTCTGGTTCTTCTGGGATGATTTCATTTTGTGATGAATGCTAAGGGACAGCAAATTAAAGTTACCAAGTAAGCCAGTCCCTCACACTGAGAGGAGGTTTATTCTGGGTAGCTAAACAAGTAAAGCAGGGAATAGGGAGGGAGAAGGAGTTACTGTTCTATAGGCTGTGGCCTTCATTGTCAAGCTGGATAAGCTCACGGACAGAGATAGATGGCTAACAGAATTAGAAACAGTAACGGTAACAACTATGGATTATGTGCAATGGACACGGAAAATTCCCACTAGAAAGATATCTTTATCATCCTGAAATGACTTTCTTCATTGTGTGCACATTCATATAAAGTGAAGTCAAGAGAGTGACTTTAAGGGTTTGAATGACTATGGGCGTTCATGACTAATAGGCCTAGAGAGATAGACAGAGAAAGTCAGAAGCCAGGCAAGGCACTACTCCCTTCTACTTCCCAGGATTTTTGTCAGTGTACCTCACTTCAGGCCAGCCTCGAGCAAACTTAGCTCTTCCAGTCAGCCTCTGACTTGATGATGATCCACAGTTGCACCCACTGACCTGCCATGCTCCCTTTCAGACACCTACAACCAAGACTGCTCTAGGACGCAATGCTGCCCTTCTAGAAAGTTTACATAGTTTCCCCAGAAGACAAAGAGCAAACCTTTAATCCTATGCTTACATGAAGCTCCACTCTTGGCACTATTAATTTCTAGAGACGGACATGCTTATTCACATCTCAACGAGCTGTTTCTCTTTCTTCTTGTGGATATGTGCAAGAGTAGCTATGCCTGTTTTTAAGACTCAGAAGATAATAAATTTCAGATTCACAAAATATTATAAAGTACAGACCAGAAGTTCAAAGAAACAGAAAATGTGCTTGAAAGATTTTCTGTGTTTTCTTGTATTTTTGGTTGTGAGCCTAGCCTTTAACAGCTGAGCCATCTCTCCAGCCCGATTTTCTGTGTTTTCTTAATGCCCAAATTACTGCATTCCCCATAGGAAACATCAGTGGCTATCTTCACTTGATAGCTGTTTCTAGCTCTTCAGAAGTTCTTTCGAAAAATTTACTTCTGGAAAGAGTTCCAAACAAGCCCTTTGAATACATCCACCCATGTCTACAAAAGTCATTCAAAATGTTTACCAATATTGTGATAATGGGTTCTTATTCTCGTGCATTTTATCAACATCAAAACACATACTATTCACATTTAATTCTTTTCGGAGTAAGCTCATTACAACCCTTAGATTTATTTCTTGTTTGTCTGGAGTTGGTGAATTTGATATGAATACATTTTGCTTCTTTGGACTTCAATATTTTGGACTGCAATTGAGAGACAATGAAAGCTTACTTACCAGCAATGTTGTGTGAAATATTCAATTGCTGATGATTAAACAGTCTGAAATGGAAAAGGATATCATAAATGTTAGTACATATTTTAACTAATATATGACAACATGGTAATCACAGAAAATAAAACACTTGCTAATCCCCTGGGACCCTGACATGGTGATACTTCATAGAAAGTAGAAGATGCTTCCCTTTGGGAAAGAAAGCACAATTCTACCTCCCCCACAAGTAACTTGGTGAGTGCTTGCATTCTTAACTGGATGGTCACTAACCAGATGCAGCCAGTGATGACGATCTGCTAACCCTTTCACAATACATTCTGTGTCAAGAAAGTTCTGTTCCACAGTTAATTAGTGTGGTCGACTTAAAACATAATCAAACTCTTGGGAACTACAAGGATTTGCAATTACATTTGAATTCTACTGCACTTTTCCTTAAACATTTTATAAATAAAAGAAAACTAGTCTTTCCTTACTTTGGGCTGTTTGTTACTCATGGTCTAGATGTAAGTCTTGTGACAAGGATGGGAAAACAGGCTGCAGACCATGCACTCATGTTTTTGGGAGGTCACTTACTGCTGGTCTTACTCTCCTACATGACTATAAACTAATGTGTGTTTTTATATTCCAAGCCAGGTAAGAGAAGCTCAAATATGAATTGAACCATTGAAACTTTTATGTTATGACTGCTAAACTGGGGTGGTGGACTAATATGTAGGGACACTCCACTCCGGAGGGGAGGGATGGAAGGCATAGGGCGTAGAGGGTGGGAGGGCAGGACTGGGAGAGGTTGAAAGAGGGGACTGTGATGGAGATGTAACCTGAAGTAATAAATAAACATTAAAAAAACTTTTATGCTAAGTCACAAAATAATAGAATGAAATAAAAATTAACATTAAAAAACTTTCAAAATGTAGAGCAAATATGTCTCAAATAGTTATATAATCTATATTTAAGAAATTACTTGCCTATTAATATTTTCACATGGTTTTTCTTATCAATTGTCTTAAGAATTAAGAAGCAACAGGTGGTTTTCCTGGAGGTCACCTTACTGCCAATCCCAGCACCATAATGACAGCCTGTAGAAGACCCAACATAACTAACGTACTCCAGACATGATTCAGAAAGACCAGGAAATTGTCATGCCACAAACAATGAAACTGTACATGACAGCATCACTTCATAGGAATGGACCTATATATATATAAATGAAATACAAAAGTAACTATCCAGAGGACATAAGAAAAGCAAAAATTCAAGGAAATCTGTGGTAGAGTGCAAGAGAGATGTATTTGAGAGCCAGAATCGTATCTTACACAAACTCACTAGGAGTTTTGTGAAGATCATCCAGGGTAGCTTGCCAAAATTATGGTTTTTAAATGAGCCTATGCAGTGATGAGCACTGAAAAGAACCTCTAGGAAAGATCTAAAATTGCCTTCTGAGGTTTGATGTTTTTTTTTTTCCATAGTGCTTTTTTTTTAATAATTTATTTTTTATTTCTTCAAGTTACATCTCAATCACAATCCCCTCCCTACTCCCCCCTCCAGTCCCACCCTTCCACCCTCCTCCCCCTCAGCCCCACCATCCTCTTCCCTTCTTTTTTTTTTTTTTTTTTTTAGTTTAAGGTATTTATTTTTCCCCCCAACAGCTCTCCCTTTCAGTCCAAATAATGGTTCTTTTTCTTATAACTATAAATACAATACAAAACAACAGAAATAAATAGGCCATGATTATAAGAGTTATATGGCTTAGCATACATTCCCAATGTCCAGTCCATATGTATTTGGCACCTGACTTTAACATTCTACTATCTAACCATCTCCATGAGTTTAAAGTTCTATATCTAACTCAGCTTTCATACTAACTTGCCTCATAATTTTAAAAATATCTTCTTAGATCCAGAACACCCTCTTGATTCCTAAACAACTCAAAATTTAACTATGAGACTCTAGGTATCTATTCTTCAACCACCTCAGAGACCTGAGAGAGATAAATATATCTGATTATATAGGAAGTGCAGGGCCTGCAGCTTCCAAAACTAAAAAATGACATACCAGTGGCTGCCTGGACAGTTCCCATTTTCTCTCCATACATTACAGCATCAATCTAGCCAGTTAGTTCAGTTGGTTAGATCATGGAGACAATAAACAGTAAGAGTGGATGGACAATAAGGGCTTCCTCATTAAATAGAATAGAGGCTCCATTTCTAGTTTCTTCTCACCCTTTTCCTTGCATGGCACATATTTGCCTGGGTAGTGCTGTGGGACAGCCACTGAGTCTTTCCCTAGAGCACCAAAACAAATATTTATCAAGCTGCTACTTTGCACAGAGCACAACTAGGTGATTCTGTCTGAAAATCTCTCGGTGACTGAGGCTCCTGTTCAAAAATTAGAACTTGTCGGGGGGGGATCCAAGATGGCGGCAGCCTGTGCGGACATATTTTGATTTCGGGGTTAACAGTAACAAGGGGGCAAGTGTTGCAGGATGATGTACAAAGGGCATGACCCCTTCCAAATCTCACCCAGCTACCCAGGGACCACGGAGATCCCTGGGCAGGCCGCTCCTTCCAACTCTCGGACACGAAAGGAAGACGCTGGACCCAGGAATCGGGATCACCCATCCCCCACTAGGAGAGACTCCGGTAAGTTCCAACCTAATACCCAGCGGGTAGATTCAGAACCCACGCAGAGATAATCCCCACCCTGCTGGGCACTCCCAGGACTCACACAGACGATCCAACTATCTGGCGAAAGGTTGCAACCCTTGGAAGTAAGCTCAGCTCTGCTGCAAAGTGCCTTCAGACCGCAGATCGCAGTCTGTGAGGAAACTGACCAGTTTACAAGCCGCAGGAGCGGCAAGGCTATGGGAGCTGAACTGCAGATTTAACTGCTACAGGAACCAACACCGGGTAAACTGCGAGATATGTGAAACTGTTGTATATCGGACTTTTGTAACCAGAGCTTACTTGTACACAGCTCCGCCACCTGGATTAGTTAGGTCTCCACCTGGGAGATGGGGCTGAATGACTCACCTTATAGGGGTGGACTAAGGCAACGCTACTCCTACACCAAAGTGCCCCCTTTGGACCCAAGTCCAGAAGACAGCAAAAAAATTCCACATGGCCAGAGGCCCCAGACCAAAAAAAAAGAGCAAATGTCTTCAACAAAAGAAAGCAACGCTATTCCATCCAGCCCGAACCACCTCAACACAACTGAAACACATGAAAACGATGATAATTCTACATTATGGAAAGTGATAAAGTCCCTTCAAGAAGAACTTAAAGCTATGAAGGAATTCAAAGAAGCCACAATTTTACAAGTCAAAACAACAAATAACACCATTAAAGAGCTCTAAGCCAAGGAGACTCAGCTGGAATAGGAAAAGGACAAAGCAATGAAAGATCTCCAGGCAAAAACAAGCAAACTGGAGAAGGAAATGTACAAAACGAACACTACCATTCAAGACATGAAAATAGAAACGGAAACAATAAAGAAAACACAGTCAGAGTTAAAAGAGGAAATGGAGAATCAAGAGAAGAGAACAGGGACTACGGATGTGCGTATGAAAAACAGGATGCAAGAGATGCAAGACAGGATCTCAGGCATGGAAGATTCAATGGAAGAAATCAGTACAACATCCAAAGAAAATGAGAAAGCTAAAAAATCTCCAACCCACAACATCCAAGAAATCAAGGACTCAATGAAAAGATGGAACCTAAGAATTATAGGCATAGAGGAAAGAGAAGACTCCCAACTCCATGGTCCAGGAAATATCTTCAACAAAATCATAGAAGAAAACTTCCCAAACCTAAAGAAAGAGATGCCAGTAAAAATCCAAGAGGCTTACAGAACACCAAATAGATTAGATCAGAAAAGAAACTCCTCTTGCCACATAATAATAGAAACTTCAAATGTAGAGAACAAAGAAAGGATATTAAAAGCTGTAAGAGAAAAAGGCCAAGTCACATACAATGGCAGACCCATCAGAATCACACCTGACTTCTCCTCAGAAACTTTAAAAGCTAGAAGGGCCTGGACGGATGTCCTACAAGCCCTGAGAGAACACAGGTGCCCAGCTAGACTACTATACCCAGCAAAACTCTCTATCAACATAGAAGGAGAAAACAAGAGATTCCATGACAAAATCAAATTCAAACAATATCTCCTCACAAACCCAGCCACACAGAAGATCCTAGAAGGAAAATTCCAACACAGAGAAGATAACTACACCCAAGAAAACAGAGGAAATAGAAACCTCCACAGCAACTAAACAAAAGAGAAACACAAGACAGACAGCTATACCAAAATAATGGGAAATAACAACCCCTGGTCACTAATATCCACCAACATCAATGGACTCAACTCTCCAATAAAAAGACACAGACTTACAGATTGGATCCATAAACAAGAGCCATCTTTTTGCTGTATACAAGAAACACATCTCATTATTGAAGATAAACACTACCTCAGAGTAAAGGGCTGCGAAAAGGTTTTCCAAGCAAATGGACCCAGGAAAGAAGCTGGAGTAGCCACCCTAATATCAAACAAAATAGACTTCCAATTGAAGTTAATAAAAAAAGACAGAGACGGGCATTACATACTCATTAAAGGAAATATCCACCAAGAGGCCTCTCAATATTGAACATCTATGCCCCAAATAAAAAGGTACCTACATTTATAAAAGAAACGCTTCTAAAACTTAAATCCCACATTGATCCAAACACTTTAATAGTGGGAGACTTCAACACCCCACTCATAACTATGGACAGATCATCAAGACAGAAGCAAAACAGAGAAATAATGAGTCTAACAGAGATCATGAACCAAATGGACCTAACAGGTATCTACAGAATGTTTCACCCAAACACAAAAGAATACACCTTCTTCTCAGCACCTCATGGAACCTTCTCCAAAATCGACCATATAGTTGGACACAAAGATAGCCTCAACGGATACAGGAAAATTGAAATAACCCCTTGTATCTTATCAGACCACCATGGAATAAAGCTGGACTTCAATAGCAAAAGAATCAACAGAAAGTCTACACTCACATGGAAATTGAACAACTCTTTACTAGAGGACCACTGGGTCAGTGAAGAAATAAAGAAGGAAATCAAAGACCTCTTAAAATCCAACGAAAATGAAGGCACAACATACCCAAACCTATGGGACACAATGAAAGCTGTGCTATGAGGAAAGTTCATAGCACTAAGTGCCTTCAAAAAGAAAATTGGGACAGCTCACATTAGCGAATTAACAGCTAAACTGGGTGAACTGGAAAAAAAGAAGCAAACACTCCCAAGAGGAGCAGAAGGCAGATCATCATCAAACCAGGGCTGAAATCAACAACTTAGAAACAAAAAGAACTATACAAAGAATCAATGAAACCAAGAGTTGGTTCTTCGAGAAAATCAACAAAATAGACAGACTCTTAGCCAAATTAACTAAAAGACAGAGGGAGAAAACACAAATCAACAAAATCAGAAATTAAAAGGGAGAAATAACAACAGACATTGAGGAAATCCAGAGAATATTTGGATCCTACTTTAAAAATCTATACTCCACCAAATTTGAAAACTAGTGAAATGGACAATTTTCTTGATAGATTCCACCTACCGAAGCTAAATCAAGATCAGATAAACAGATTAAACAGCCCTATAACCTCTAAGGAAATAGAAACAGTCATTAAAAATCTCCCAACAAAAAAAAGCCCAGGGCCAGATGGCTTTAGCACGAAATTCTACCAGATCTTCAAAGAGAAGCTAACACCAATACTTTTCAAACTCTTTCACAAAACAGATTCTGAAAGAACATTGCCAAACTCATTCTATGAGGCCACAGTCACCCTGATTCCTAAACCACACAAAGACCCAACAAAGAAAGAGAACTTCAGACCAATCTCCCTCATGAACATAGATGCAAAAACACTTAATAAAATACTAGCAAACCGAATTCAAGAACACATCAAAAGTATCATACACCATGATCAAGTAGGCTTTATCCCAGGAATGAGGGATGGTTCAACATACGAAAGTCTATCAACATCATTCACCATATAAACAAGATGAAAGAAAAAAACCACATGATAATCTCGGTAGATGCAGAAAAAGCATTTGACAAAATCCAACACCCCTTCATGTTAAAAGTTCTGGAGAGAACGGCCATACAAGGACCGTACCTAGAAATAATAAAGGCAATATACAGCAGGCCAGTGGCCAACATAAAAATAAATGGAGGGAAACTGGAAGCATTTCCTCTGAAATCAGGGACAAGACAAGGATGTCCACTTTCACCATATCTCTTCAATACAGTACTTGAAGTTCTTGCTAGAGCAATATGACAACTAAAGGACATCAAGGGGATAAACATCGGAAACGAAGAAGTCAAATTATCCCTATTTGCAGATGATATGATAGTATACATAAGTGATCCCAAAAATTCCACCAGAGAACTCTTACAGCTGATAAACACCTTCAGCAAAGTGGCTGGATACAAAATTAATTCAAAAAAATCAGAAGCCCTTCTTTATACAACAAACAAATGGGCTGAGAAAGAAATAAGGGAAACAACCCCCTTCACAGTAGCTACAAAAAACATAAAATACCTGGGGGTAACTCTAACCAAGCAAGTAAAGGACCTGTACAACAAGAACTTCAAGCCCTTGAAGAAAGAAATGGAAGAGGCCTTTAGAAGATGGAAAGATCTCCCATGCTCATGGATAGGTAGGATCAACATAATAAAAATGGCCATCCTACCAAAAGCAATATATAGATTCAATGCAATTCCTATCAAAATACCAACACAATTTTTATAGACTTGGAAAGAGCTAGTCTCAATTTCATATGGAACAATAAAAAGCCCAGAATAGCTAGATCAATCCTGTACAATAAAAAAACATCTGGAGGTATCACCATCCCATATTTCAAGCTGTACTACAGAGCAATAGTTGTAAAAACAGCATGGTATTGGTATAGAAATCGACCAGTAGATCAAGGGAATCGAATTGATGATCCAGAAATAGACCCACACACTTATGGCCACCTAATTTTTGACAAAGAAGTCAAAACGGCACAACGGAAGAAGGACAGCATCTTCAACAAATGGGGCTGGTCCAACTGAATGTCCACTTGTAAAAGAATGAAATTAGACCCATACTTATCACCTTGTACAAAACTTAAGTCCAAGTGGTTCAAAGACCTTAACATAAGGCCGGTCACACTAAATCTACCAGAAGAAAAAGTGGGAGAAACCCTCGAACTAATTGGCACAGGCGACAACTTCCTGAACAGAACACCAACAGCTCAGGACTTGAGATCAACAATCAATAAATGGGACCTCATGAAACTGAAAAGCTTCTGTAAGGCAAAGGACATTGTCATTCGAACAAAACGGCAGCCTACAGACTGGGAGAAAATCTTCACCAACCCCACATCTGACAGAGGGCTAATATCCAAAATCTACAAAGAACTCAAGAAATTAAATACCAAGAAACCAAATAATCCAATCAAAAAATGGGGGACAGAGTTAAATAGAGAATTCACAAAGGAGGAATCCCTAATGGGTGAGAGACACTTGAAGAAATGCTCAACATCCTTAATCATCAGAGAAATGCAACTCAAGATGATTCTGAGGTTCCATCTCACACCTGTCAGAAGGGCTAAGATCAAAAATTCAAATGACAGCACATGCTGGCGAGGGTGTGGAGAAAGGGGTACCCTACTCCATTGCTGGTGGGAATGCAGGCTTGTGCAACCACTATGGAGGTCAATCTGGTGATATCTTAGAAAACTTGGATTAGCTTTGCCTCAGGACCCAGCCATACCACTTCTGGGTATACACCCAAATGCCTCTTCACGGAATCATAAGGAAGTTTCCTCATCTATGTTTATAGCAGCCTTATTTGTAATAACTAGAAACTGGAAACAACCCAGATGTCCCTCAACCGAAGAATGGGGTAAAAACTGTGGTACATCTACACAAATGGAATAGTATTTAGCTATCAGGAACAAGGAAATTATGCAATTTGCAGCCAAAAGGATGGAACTAGAAAAGCTCATCCTGAGTGAGCTAACCCAGACTCAGAAGGATGCACATGGCATCTATTCACTTAGAGTAGGATTTTAGCTATATAGTAGAAGGTATCGATACCGCAACGAGCACACCAAAGGGAACTTGGATACAGACTTTTTATTTTTAATTTTTATTTATTTTTTATATATATTTTTATATTTTTCTATTTTTTAGTCTTTTTTATCTATTGTATGCTTATTGGTTTGTTTGTTTAGTAGTTCTCTCTCCCGGGCAACGAGACACTTTTCACTGATGGTACTGCTTCATAGATCCCCAATGAATGAAGAGGCTCTTGGCCCTCATACGACCTCTAAACTGAGATGAGGGACTGTTATATAAGGACACCCCACCCCAGAGAAATGGGATGGAAGGGTTAGGAGGTACAGAAAAAAAATGAAATGTGATGTTTCGGCCTTTTACTACTAATTGTCATAAACTGTTTAGGATAATTAAGAAATTCAAACTAATGGTTATGCAAGCTGGTCATTGTGTTAGGTACTATGACAGCCTATTATAGTTATTTTCTAAGCTAATCAGAAATAAACCTGCTAAGAGACAAGCAACATCTGCTTACCCTAATATAAGAGATAGATAGGGCCTCTTGAAAAACCTCAAGAGATCTGCAGAATATGGCATTCAAAGATGTTTTCCTAACTTTAGAATTTTTTTATATCAAGACATATCAACTCCTGACAGCACCCCCTATTCTCCTCCAAGTAGAAGATAAGCATCGAAGAATCTCCAGTGGGAGATGATTGAATTAGTCGCAAGCCTATCTCTTGGTAGGAAAAGCCCCTTGCTCCAATTGTAGACAGAATGCTGTCCAAAAAGGACAAAATCTGGAAGCAGGTAAGTCGACAGCCTAGCTCTGCCAAGACAGGGTAGGTAGTCCTTCATAATCCCTGCTCTACAATCAATGTCTGTCAGAGAAACGGGGCCAAACGACTGAAGATCGATGCGGTAATATATGGAGAGGAAATGGGAACTGTCCAGGCAGCCACTGGTATGTCATTTTTTAGTTTGGGAAGCTGCAGGCCCTGTACTTCCTATAAAATCAGATATATTTATCCCTCTCAGGTCTCTGAGGTGGTTGAAGAACAGATAGATAGAGTCTCATAATTAAATTTTGAGTTGTTTAGGAGTCAAAAGAGTGTAATAGATCTAAGAAGATACTTTTAAAATTGTGTTGCAAGTTAGTATGAATGTTGAGTCAGATATAGAACTTTAAACTCATGGAGATGGTTAGATAGTAGAATGTTAAAGTCAGGTGCCAAATACATATGGAGTGGACATTGGGAATATATGCTAAGCCATATAATCCTCATAACTGTGGCCTAATTACCTCTGTTGTACTGTATTGTATTTATTATTATAAGAGAAAGAGCCATTTGTTAGACTGAAAGGGGAAACTGTAGGGGGACATAAGATATACCTTAAACTTAAAAAAAAAAGGGGGAAGAGCTTCAGAGTGTGAGAACCCACCAAATGAAGATGGAAGCTATCTGGCCAAAGAAGGCAGGATAACATTAGACCTTTCCCTCTGCTTCCCCCATAAACAGATCTCTACTACTGTTTTTGATAACCAAGAAATGCTGACTGCTCTTAAGGGTTCTAGTTTTTCAATTTTTAAAAATTCATTTGAAAATTAGGGTATTCAGAATAAATTCCCATATATATAGAAAACTTCACATACATTTTATACCACCTTGTATATGGATTATTAATTATGTAAAATTGCATTATAAAGAATGTTCTTTATGTTTTACTGAAACCCAGAAAATACTTATGAAGCTGTTGTGTGTACCAGGCAGAAGTGAAGTAACTGCTGGGACAGCTAAGTCACTGCCTGAGGTTCTTGCAATTACTGTCACTACTGCCAACATCAACAATAGAAATGAGGTTCAGTATTTCTGATAATGTGCTACCAATATGCATTACTGCATATTGGAATTAAAGATCAGCTATAATACACTTAGAGGAATATATACAAAAATATGTGTGAATATAAGTTTCTGGCTAAACTCTACAATGTTCTGTCCAATTTTCATGTCAATATTTTCCATAAGCAATTCTCTGAGTTATAGATTCTATACAGAAGAAAGAGTTGGAGGAAATGTATATATATATGTAACACTGTTTATAATATTTACTAGTTTAGTCATGATTCATTTAAAAACAACAAACCCTACATAATCAAAACTGTAGAAATACAATAACTCCAATAATCTTGATCATTCATTGGTTACAATACAGAGCCCTGTACTTGAGCAATGAAACCTGAAAAACCAGGCAAAGTCTACTTGCTTTTATTTTTATCTTTGTGTGCTCGAGTTTTCCATACAACGGAGTTTAAAATTGCAACCTATAAGAAAATGTTTAAAATAAGACACAGTCTGAATTAAACACACACACACACACACACACACACACACACACACACACACACACGTAAAGAAAAATACATACCTCAGTTCTTTAGTAAATCAAACTGATTGATATTTCATGGCTTTAACATCCATAAATAAAGGATAGACTGCAAATGTGATATCGATCCAAAATACAAGAAACCTTATTCTTCAATAGTTTGCATTTGTAAAGGCCATGTCTTCCCTTTCCCATCTACCTTTCATCATCCCTTCATTTAATTAAAACAGATAGAACTACTACTGCCTACCAGCAGGGTTATCAGATCTCTGCAGCGCCCAGTGTTGCCTTCTCTATCATCCACTGGATAAACAAAGGATGGTCAGACAATAAAAAGAAAGAACAAAAAAAAAAAAAACCCAGTTCTCTCCAACCTCCTTCTTATCAGACAGAAATGCCCAGTTCCCAGAAAACTGCTTAGGGTAAGTGAAACAAAATATTTCAAGATGGAAGAAAGACTGATAAAGCACACACAACTACCACTTTGTTTTCATCTAAGTTGGGTACCATACTTCAATGTGAAGGAGAGAGGTATGGGAAAGAGATGTAGAGCTACACTGAGAAGGGAGAAAGACTAGAGAAGAGGAGAGAGAAGAGATGAGAGAAGAGAGGAGAGAGAGATGACAGAAGAGAAGAGGGAGAGAGGGGGAGTAGAGAGCAAAGAGGAGAGAAGAGACAGGATGGAGGGAGTGTGGGAGGGAGAACTTCTTATATATTGGAGACTTAAAGAAAGGTGATGCACGAATCCAAAGGTGATCCAGGGTACAGTGTGACACAGGGTACTAAACGAGAATTCCAGAAGCCATAGATCCACACAGAGCTGCCATTTAGAGAAGGAACTCTCCAAAGAGTTTGAATTAAGCCTTCTATCCTGTTGCAACATCTAGATGTTTGCTTTTATTGAGACTTTGCGGTTTGACTGCACATTGTAATGAGAAAAAAAAAAAGGCCAAAGACTTATAGTTACTGAAGTAAAAAGGAAGAGAAACAGTTTACCAAATTGTTTTTACATAAATATTATACCAGGTTGTTTTCATATAAATATTATACCTGAATGCATTGCAAATGGAATCACGTGTGCACACACAGTCATCTTTCTTATCTCCTGCTTTTAATTAAGTTTATTTTTAGAAATTTTTTTGATTTTCCATTAAATAAGTGAAATCGTTTCAGAACAATTTCAGTTTTATATTACCTGGAAAATACATTACATTACTGACAGTCACAAAATGCAGTTACGACTCTGACAATTATGGGATGTTGCTGCAGCCTAGGGTAACTAGAAATGGCCATAGATGTTAACTAACTCCCTTCTAAACAGTCTGCGAAAGGGGGGAAAACTGTAAGTTTCCCCATCTGCTACTTCCTTTTTGGCTTTCGAAAAGTAAAATTAAGTGAGTGCTTTTGAATGTAAAGCTGTATGTGCTTTTTCCCTTTTTTGTCTGTGTACCAGTTACACGATGTTGCGTAACTGAGTATAGAGTAGGCGGTTAACGTTTACTATTGGTTTACTCTATGCCACCTAATGAATTCAGAACACTAAAAAGAAAAAAGCAGGAAAGGGAGGGAGCAAAAAGAGAAAGGGGAGGACAGGGAGACAGGGACAAGAGGGCCTTGAGGGGCATTTGAAAGCACTTGGAGAAGCAATTTTAATGCCTGGGATAAGTTAGTTAGTTAGTTAGTTAGTTAGTTAGTTAGTTAGTTAGTTAGTTAGTT
>CAJQZJ010031868.1:3452532-3543084 GCA_907164525.1 Lophiomys imhausi
GTTAGTTAGTTAGTTAGTTAGTTAGTTAGTTAGTTAGTTAGTTAGTTTTCTTATTTCCTTTGGCTCTGACTTTGTACAGGTTGTTCAGGTCTAAGGAAAATGTGTTTGAGCTGGTGAACCTGATAGCAACCCTGGTATTCCAATCTTATTTCTAACATAGTTTACTGGCAGGTCAGTGATGGCAAGTACTAATGTTTCAAAATATTGAGAGCAGTTCCACGGGACTCCATTTGTAGCAATTTGTCACTTCCAGATGCATTTGTGAATCTATATCTGTGATAACTACTGATATGGCCCCATTAGTTTTCCTAGCTGTAAACTTTCTTTCCCAGATGCATGGGCTATTGTTAGGACAAAGATACTCCCTGTTTTGTCCAATTCTTTTAAAATCCTTGAAGTGGCCACATATTACTTTGCAAGATGATATGACATGGGTTATTTAGTTTAACAGAACAGCCTCCCCAAAGAGGCAAATAGCCAAAGTGCGGAAGTACCTAAACTGATGAACAACAGTTGGAAAAGAAACTGAGATGATTTCTTATAGTGTGTGTATGGAGACCATTTCACTTTGGAGCATAAGGAAGGACATTTCTGCCCTTCACTATTGATTAGTGTTTTTCGTGCTATTTAATGAGCTCCCAAAGTTTATACCCAGAAGTATCCATGACATTCATTCTTCATGTAGGTACAGGACTGTCCAGTACCAGTGGGTTCTTCTGAGGATGATATCAACCACTAAGATAAAGACAAAGAAAGAAATAGAAGTTCTCTTGATAAAGCACAGGGTTAGAGAGCTGGGAAGGGCCTTGTTTCCTTCTTGAACATGTTTTAAAATGAGGACAAAGACATCACAGTTATCTGAGGAAAAGAAGAAACTGGGACCATTGCTGATAATGCCACTGTCATACTTTTCCCACATGTTCAAATGAACACGTACCATATCCTTTTGCCAGAGATGGTGAGGACAGAAGAGAGTCACACAGTTATATATCTAGTGCCTAACACACTCTAACCCTTTCTCTATACTTAGCCAATATTTGTTGAAATTGTAAAATGATTATGGCAGAAACATTTCTATAGGACAACACATAGAAAAGCTTTAAAAAACATTTCAGTGTTTTCTATGAAATCTTAGGCTGTATCACTGTATCATTTATTTGTAGGCAAAATGATATAAAGGAACTATCAGGCAGTTAGCTTGGGGTCAGTTGATTTCAGTTTAATTTTATTACAAAAAAAAGCTTCAGAAAAATTATAATACTGATAACATTACAAAATTTTTTGTGTTAGTTTTCGCCTGTCCTTTCAGCCTAGCTTTTCAATTCACTCTTGGTCACAGAAAAGTCCATTTTCATTTTCATGGACACATTCTAAAAGAAAAGTCATGGGATATCAACATAATTCATCTTTTCAAAAATACTGAGAAGAATGTAGCCACTTAGTAACAGAGAGAATATGGCTTTTTGTTGAAGGGCAAAGCAGGTTGAGTTTTGATTAGGTTATGCAAATTTAAATTAACAGAAGGGCAACCAAGAATATACTGATTTTCATTTTCTTGGTTAAACAGGAGTTTTATGAGAAAAATAAATTCTGGATTAGGAAGACAGAAATGCAATCTTGCAGTTAATTGGAGAATAAGACCTTTAGGAAAGAAATTACAGCTGCAACTCTCCAAAACTGCAGTAGAGGACACGACTGAAAGCATGCTGGAGAATGGCAGCCATGTTGCTTGGGAAGCATGGGGCTGCTACTATCTTGTCATCTATCTAGAACTCTGCATGCAGACTCAATGCAGTCAAATCTTTTAAAGCCATTTTTGTGACTTTCGCCATCCATTTAACGTAAACGAACTTAACAACTTTTTCCAAGGAGCATCTCAGTGTTGTGTCAACAGCTTATTCTGCATGGTTCTTGAGAGCAGATGAGCACTTGCCTTTCTGCTTCGTTTCATATATGAAGATCTGAAGGCTCCGGATGAATATTTCTAAGGAACAAACACTTTGAGGTAGAGCTGGGACTAGTATCTAAAGCTCACACTTAACTTTTACACAGCATAGACTAAATCAGAGCATATAAATTGAAGCTTATTTTAAATGCCATAGGGAATGATTTCAAAGGATTCTTTTATAAAATACAAAATCCTTACATTATGTAAAATGTTCCCCTCAAAGCTATCGTATACCTAATTTTTTATCTTAAACACATCTACTGTTGAAACTGCTATTCTTCTGATCTTAGATCTTTGAGCAGACCCTTCTTACTGCTCTATAGTAGCTGTTATTTCTCCAGACTGCAAGTTCTTCCTTCGTCTCACTTCTGTCAGTTTAGTTATTTTCTCTTTATTCCCTTTTCATAGGGATGCCATTTTTTTTTTTGTTAAAAAGCTCTGACATACTCTGAAATTATAAGAAGAGAAAAGAGTGTAAATAAGAAAAAACTATAATTTAATAATATATATTATTATATATATTATAAAGGAAATCTTAGACAAATACTTAAAATTTTAAAAAAGTGTGACAAGATATTAAGCACCTAGGGTAATCTACAGCTGGCAGGCTTCCCTCTTGAATGTTACCACCGTCTAGACCTCTGAATTGTCAATATGGACACTGGGGCCTTCATAAAGTATCTCATCAAAGACAGAAAGCAAAGCCTCTTGATCTCCAAACCACTAATTTTCCACCACACCAGCTTGCCTTGCTTTTCCCTTTATGTTCTTTCCATCCCATACATGCACATATTCGAGACTGATTATGGCACAACAGGAAAGAATCCAGAGAAATCCCAGGAGCTTAATGCAGCTTAATGGTGCAGGTCAAATGCTTTCAATTCCAATAGAAGTTGGGAAGATGCACACTAAAACTTCAGTTACACAGCAAATGAATCTTAGAGGGTTAAAAGAAAACTCGGACACGAGAAGGAGGTCTCTGGATAGTAAGGGTATGGTTGCCAGAATGCTGCAATTAAGATTGTATCATTGTTTCCATTATGAACCTTACTCTTATGGGACTTATAATTCAGCTACAATGATTAATTCTGGGCTAAAATGCAGTTGAAGTATCTTACAGTAGGATATTCTCTTTTCTTCTCATTCCCTAAAAAAGAAAGCATACAGCAACTATTCAGCCATCTCAATGGTATTGGCAGTGTAAGCTCATAGGTTCATAATCAACAGGCTTAATCTACAGGAGCCAGGTTAAGTATCTACAGTGGAACAAAGGATGCTAACCTGGTATGTGAATGAGGAATGAAGGGGTTGTTTATTAACTGAAAGGCTTAATGTGTATCACATCATTTCCACTGGTGTGAATAGAAGCTCAGCAAGACTCTATGGAAAGGTTTCCAATTTTTTTGGCTAACGCTTTTTGTGGTTACAATCACAGGAAACAAGAATTTCTGATGATTTCCTTAGATCTCTTCTCAGAGTAGGCATTAGATAATAATTAAAATATTCCTTTCTCTTGTTTCCCTAGTATTATCTTCTAAGATATAAGGATGGTGATGGATAGAGAGAAAAAATCAGTTATATGTTCAAATTAATAGGCCCAAGGAAACTAGGATTACTGGGTTTATGAGAAATGTCCTTCATAGTTTCAAACACTTGAACTCTCTGGTCTTCAGCTAGTATAACATTTGGGGAAATTTAGGTGCTATACTACTTGGAGGAATTACATCACTGGAGGTGGGCTTTGAAAATAAAAGCCTCACTTAATACCAGTTTGCTCTTTCGGTTTTGTGCTGTGTTTCAAGGTAGGAGCTTTTAGCTTCCTGTTACTGCCAGGTATCCACGAGGTCCCCACAAGTATGGACTCTAACCCTTTAGACCCATAAAACAACCAAACTCTTTTGTAATTTTTAAAATTAATATACTGAGTATATTCTACATGACACATAGTCCACTGATGTTATTTCATTTAATATTAGTCCACTGTGAATTAGCACTGGCCAATCAATGTATTACAGATTAGCAAGCTATCTAGTTACAGAGTTGTTATTATTCTGTCTAAGGGTTCACTAAAGGGAATTTAAAAGTTGTGAAGTAAGTCCTGAATTAGGATTCATACGCCACATACACATATACCACAATGGATCATGAGCTGAATATGAAGCTATCTAAAGAAAAATTCATTCTTGTCAATGATGAAAGCCAACTCATGATCCAAGAAAGAGATGGAAAATGAATGCTTACCCCCCCCAAAGTTCTTGTTTTACTCTCAGTTCTGAAATCAGTCCATGCTTAACCAAATGCCATTATACCAATGCATACTTTCCCAATTTCACGGCCTGACAAAGGGGTACACATTTCCTCAGGACTCAGTAAGTCACATCAAGGCTTCTATTGTTTTAAAATTGTAAATTATAGTTTTATACTAGATAAGAGTTTAAAAAATTTAATCCATACAAAATGAGATGATTAGTACAATATTAGCTTTTTCATAGTGTATTCAATTGTTTTTCTGCTTGCCAAAATTTGTGGCAATTAATATTAAGTACTTAATGAAAGATACACGTTACATATTCTAATACAGGAGAAAAGGAAATAAATGAAGAATAAAAAGAGAGTACATACCCATGTTCCCTTAGAACTTTAATATATTTATTAAGGAGACAAGGTCATACACAGTGCTGTAGCATGGTTGTTTGAGTGGTTATTTTAATAAATGATGCTTTTTTCAGTCTTTACTTCATCTTTAATGTGGATATGATATCTTGTATGCTTTTCATTTCTTCTATTTTTCATTTTGTGTATGTGTGAGCCTGTGTCAGTTTATGTACACAATGTGCAGGTAGGAGTGCGCAAAACCCAGAAGAAGGCGTTAGACTCCCAGAATTAGAGTTATAAAAATTGAGCTTTCATGTGGAGGCAGGGAACCAAACCTTTGTCTTCTTCAAGAACAGAAAGTTCTCTTAACCCCTGAGCCATCTCTCCAGCTCCTATTTTCAGTTTTTAGTTTGTGTACACATGTGTGCTAAAGAATGTGAACATGAGTGCCCCTGTCCACAGATGCCAGAGGTTATGCATTGTCAGCCGTGCATGTTAAGAACTTAGCCCAGGTCCTCTGCAAGAGCCATACAGTGGACCATACATATCTCCAGCCCTAAAGTTCTTTTTACAAATAATCACTGCTTAAAGCAGCATTACGGCTCATCAAGCAACAAAGAGAAATGTTTTAAAAGACTGCAATCTGAAGCACTGTGTGGTCTATGCTTACATATTAATAGAAAATATTCTTAAAAAGTGACTGAAATGGAAAGAATATTCCATTTTATTCCCACAATGAAGAGTTTTTGGGCTGAAACTTACATGAATTTGTGTGTGTGTGTGCGTGTGTGTGTGTGTGTACGTATGTATGTATGTGTGCGCATGTACATGTGTATCTATGTGACAGAGGGGAGAGAGAGAATAGAGACAACTGGATATTTTTTAAGAAAAATATTTCTAAAATCATAGTTACATGAAGAACTTGACCGCAAGTGGGTACAACCAAACAGACATAAAGAATGAAGATCTCTTTGGGCAACGCCATTCATTCCTCAGTTGTACTGCGTCTTTCTTCCTTTGTTTTTCCCTGACAGTCCCCCTCACATCAAATTGGGAGAAAGATGGAAGAAGCTTTAGTTCCTGATTTAGGAGAAGCAGAGAAAGAGAGAGAGAGAGAGAGAGAGAGAGAGAGAGAGAGTGTGCTGGAACATTCTCCCCTCCCCAGCACCCCAACCCCATCAGGAAAAGCCACAGCATACTCAACGCCTGGCAATGCAGTGGCAGCAGCCACTAGGACAGTCTTGCGACACTGGAAAACGTGGGCTGTATACCTGCATAAGTCCAGAGGACTTTAGACTCTAATTTTTCTAATTGCTTTTGCAACAAATCTGGGAAAGAGACATATGGTTTATGGAAAAATAGGAGATACTTCTTTTTAAAGTCATATTTAAACACATGACCAAGATATAGCTTCGGAAATTAAAGTACTTAGTTAACTTGAACCAGCTGAAAATAACTCATAACATCCTCCTCACAAAAAAGTAAAACAGAGCAAAAACTCACAACCAATTATTTTGACTGCTAAGAACAGACAGTGATACAGAAGTAACAGATGGAGGTCCATTTTTACTCTCACAACACACTCAGTGAACACAACTGCACGCTTCCCCACGACTCTTACTTAACAATGGTGACTCTGGCCTTGTACTTCAAATATCTCCTTTGGAAGCACTTTCTAAAAGACTTCAGAGGGGCTTGGCAACAATAATATAGCATGAAACCAACCTACCCGCCTAACCCCAGGAGCAAGGGAAAGTTACGGTCTGTGAACAAAAGGGTCTAGGTGTTACCCTGTTAAATCTTTTAAAGTTAGAGAGGGTTTTCTCTTCTACTCATTTTTTGTTCTTTGGTAGGAGGAGTGCCATATTTATATTTTCAAAGCTACCACACTACCTACTATCTAAAAACTTTCATAAGTAAATAAATTAATTCTTCCTCAGAGTTGAAAGAAAGGTTGTTTTCTTACCTTACACCATGGCTTCTAGTCTGTTGGTGTCACTCAGTCAAAACTTTCAATGTTAGTTAACGGATTTCCAACTCTTTATTACAAAGACTTGAGGCAGTAGTGAAATGGTGCTGGTCTGCTTGCTTTCATGCTATAGAATGTCTATATTTATATGCTTATGCTTCTATTTGGATCTATTTTTATCTGCTTTATCTGCCTACAGTACATCTGTTTCTTATACACACAGACATATTTATATATATACACACATACTGTATATATGTGTGTGTGTGTGTGTGTGTGTGTGTGTGTGTTAAATATAAACACTCACACCACAAGAATGTATTCTAGTGTGCTTTCTTCCGCAGTCATGTAGGTGCATAAAACTCACACACATGACAAATGTACAAAGAGAAAAAGCATACATGTAAATACAGTTGCTGGGGAGAAACAAGGCTTAACGGCGGCAGTGCTGTCTGCCACACTTGGCTGTTGCCTTTGAGACTAAACATGCTCTAAGATGTCACTGACCATCCTGAGGAGATGCATCTCTGAAGCTGAGGCCATCTAGGCAAATAGAAATCATGCATTCCTTCTTACCCATTTTAGGGATTGGCAAACTGAGGTATTAAGTGATAGGTGGCAGTTGTCAAGAGTCATAGAGTTAGAACTCCAGTGCCACCTTCTAGACAAATGGCCCTTACACTATGCTGAATTAAAGTGCTGAAATTCATTTCAGGGTTAGAACCGGTATCCTTTTTTGCTACACTTTCCTTCTATCTTTTCTCTTTTTATGATTTATTTTACTTTAAATTATGTCTACAAGTGTGCATATGAGTGTGGGTGCCAATGGAGGCCAGAAGAAAATGGTGGATCCCTAAGAGCTGGAGTTATAGGGAGTTGTGAGCTGTCTGACATGGATGTTTTGGTTTCTCTAAAGAGCTATCTATCGCTCTACCCCATCTCTATTCTTTACTGCATAAAGTATAAACAATCACTATTGCTCTAAACATTTTGCACATATTATTTCATTTAATCCATACAATTTCTCTATAAAATAGACATTATGGCTACTTTTCATTTTATAAATCAAAAAGTCTTGGGCTTGGAAATCTAAACAACTAACTTAGGCTAGTAGCCAGAAAGGTTTAGCTCCTATAATTCTCAAGCCCCGTATTTTCACAGTAGGCCAAGATAACTTCTCACGATACATCTGATTATCCTATCAATGCCAGCCCAATCCAACAAACACAGCCTAATGGTCACAATATCTAATAGCCGCTTTAGAAGACACAATGAGCTGAAAGCAGAGGTTGCTTCAGACTAAGAAAAAAAAAAAGAATAAAGTGGAGGATGAAAGGACATATAAAGACCAGATAGCCAATATGTAGCCAAGTCCATGCCCTCACATAAAGAACTGAAGTATGCAACATTCAGGCCAAAAATGATCCCAAGGGTACTCTTATGCAGTTTAAAGTCTAAACAATCTTTTGTGCCTTTTTTATCAAAGGATCACAGAAAATTTATAATATTGACTCAAACAGAAAACATAGGTATAAGCTGACAGAGAAAAAGACTCAGAGCTTACATCTTCTGCATCTGTTGGGATAGCACATCTAAACCAAATCTCTATAAAAGTACAAGCTAGTTCCCCCCAGATGTACCTTGCTCAACTCACAAGGGCTAAGGACAGACAGAAATGAAGTAATGTCTGTATATTGTAGACAATTTTCTCCAATTATCTTCAGAGATTAGCCAATTCTGAGTTATTCACAAACAGGATTTTCATACTTTTGCTGATGACACAGAACTTTGTATGGGGAGATATCATGTGACATGAGACACTCTGGGGCATACTATATCTATGAGCTAATGATCAGAAGTTATACTAATCCATACATGAAGTTCTTCATATGTGTATTGCTGATAATTACTCTGTATTTGTGAATTAAATCTAAACTATCAAGACAACTTTTAGACATTTGACACAAATGGTACATTTTACTTGAGTCCCTCAGAACATATAGATCCTGTCTACAGAACACCGAACAACTATATGACAGGCTTAATATCATACATAGATAAATCTCATAATGGTTTAATGAAAGATTAACTTTTTGGTGATTATACACAGTCTGAATAAAGATAGAAATGAAGGCATTTCACAGTGTCATGTTTTCAGTGGAAGATCTCAGGTATTTCAGGTATTTAAAGCTCTCCTGGCTTTTATCATTGCTGGTACTTACATTCAACAATGGGGCAAAATGAAGCACTGATATACAACCCTTAACATCAATGACAATAATGAGAGTGATGATGACCATGATTATGAAAAAAATCACCATCAGGGTAGAAATTTTGTCTTCTCACATTTAATTTCCACAGTGTCCAGTAGAGTAATAATTGCTTCAAGGTCACAGTTACAAAGGGCTATGCTTTTCCCGAGCTCTCTGAGATTATCCACGGATGCTCCAAGCATTAGGTAATGCTGTGCACATCTCCTGAGATAATGAGGGTGAGTCAGGGTTAGGTCAGGGTTTCAGGTTAGAGAGGTGCGGTGAAGGGTAGGTGGTTTTCAGATCAAGTGATGAGAACAGTTTAATTTAGGCTGAGAACAAGCTATACAGAGCTTCATGTGAGGAAACAGAAGACACAACCACCACCTAGAGTAGGTAGCTGGAAACAAAGACCCTGTGGGACTCAGTTGGGAACTGCCCCAAAGCAACCCCCTCCCCTACATTCACATACACTGAGAAATGAACAACAACAACAAAAAAGCCCAGGGTGCAACATAAATCCTGCTATCCCAATAACACACACAGATGTTACAGCATTGTTTTCTTTTATGCACATTTTAATTAAGAGATCAGAATCAAGCATTAAAATGTTATTAAATAGCTTGTTTACATGTTCACTATATGTCACTTATGCATTTTAGAAGTACTACTGGAATTTCTGTGTCACTGTTGCAATACTCCTGCTAACTCTGGCCCTTTCAGCTGACCAAATACATGCCAGACAGCTTTTTTGGTCCAAGCAGTAGAATAAGCACTCTCACTTCTTTAACTGTCAGCCAGGCAGCTCCCATTCCGCACTGTACCCCTTGGCAGAATGACAAGCTGCACTGCAGTCTCTGACACCGCAGGAGGGCCTAGGTCCATAGCAACCTTTATGATTTTTTCACAAGAGGCCGATTCCAAATATTCTCCCATTGTCCTCTCAAGAAATGGTCTGCATACCCGCATTGTGCTCTTTCCCTGTGTGGTTTGAAAACCTCTGGAACACTAAGCTACCATGTGAAGAACCTTACATTTGAGGAGCTGCACAGATGCCCCCGGACTGGACACAGTGGGAGAAATGGAAACAAGTGGGCCTTTTCTCCCTCAGCAACACTGGCCACTTCTAGTTTATAACTTGTCTCCAGCTATTCCTGTCCAATTCTTTGAGTATGCTGTAGTATTCTAGGGTCTGTATAAGTATATTCATAGTTCTCCTTTTTTCCAGATTCCATGAATATCAAGACATTCTTACCACCCACCTGAATGCACGGATCACAGGTGTCTTGCAGTCTGCAAAATACAGTTTAAGTACCTTTACCATATGACACCATCCTGGAGGTCCAAATTCATATTAGGCCTTGTGAATCATGGTCCACAGGATTGTGGGTTCTCAGAGGGCAGGGACTATGTCTCATGAAAACGCAGTTCAGTGTGTAGCACACTGTGAGTGATCCAACCATGAGAGGTGAAAGTACTTTTATTTATTTTCTCTAGTCTCTTATCCAGGGTGGACAATGTTTGTCCAACACTGGCAGATGAAAGGATGACAGTAATCCTATTGTCAAGTTACATTACTTTAATTGTCTTATTTGGAGCATCAATGACTGCAGAAATAATTTGGTTACTCTAGTTATAAACCTGACACAGGAGGAAACAGGTTTGCTATGACCACAAAGGGACAGGACTCAGAGAGGAGGGACTGCATGGTCTGACTGTCCCCTTGGGAAGGTATTCTTAGGAAGTTACCACAGAAAGAATGAAATTGGCTCAGTATTCTGGCAAGCTTCTGAGCGATATGTGTCAAAAACTTACAAGGATATAAATGCTGTTATCCCAGAAAGTGTATGTCTATGATCTAAAGGAAACAATCAAAAATCTACATACAATTTTTGGAAGCAAGAATGTTTATTAGATTACTTATGATTGTGAAGAATGGGAAACTTTATCTGACAATAGAGTACTGATTAAATGATAATATAAAAATGATAATATAACCATTTACTGGCATGTCATGCAAATATTAAAAATATTTAGATACTACTTAGTGACACAAAGAAAACAAATGAAAAAGCATAATCCAAAAACATATAAAATTAAATTTCTTGTATCAATACATATTCTTCAGTTAAATACCATTGATTTTAATGCTTGAAAAGTATATCTAAAAAAAAATGGAATTAAAAGGAAACACTATACCTGGATGTTTCTATTTGGAGGAATTGTGATTTTTTTATTTCTCTTGAAATTTCCAATAATTAAGGTATATTAATTTTATGGTAAATATTGCTTATAATTATTGAAATATTGCTAAATTTATCTAAGCCTTCCTTCTCAAGGCATGAAGTGATTGCACTAATGTAGGAGTTCTCCTTCTCCTAGCTTTATAAGGAGTGTCATATTCTAAAACATTAAGTGTTTGGGGAAATGTAGCTGCAATAAATATTCTACTTCTTAAGTAAATAAGTCTTTAATAGCTGAGCAATGTCAATCCTAGGCCCCTTCATAGAAGAAACAACTGCCAACGGACTGTTAGTTAAGGAAGAGGAATGTTAGGAATTCGGACAGGGATTCTGAGGTCCTTTGTCCAAAAGTTTGGTCCTAAATTTGGCTTTAAATTCAGGCTCCCTGGTATTAATTAATGCCACGATATTATATTAATTAAATTCACAACTTAACACTTTCACTCTTTCTGGTTTACAAACTGCTTATTATTGATGTGCAGTTCATGAGATGTTGATGCTGTAGAGAATAAACACAGCACAGAGGATCAGTCCTTCGTGAAAACCATTGTAGGTTGGATGACATAAGGGGGGAGCTCAGTTCTATGTAGTCTAATTCAGTGCAGTAAATGAAGTGGTAATCATGTTATCTCTTACACCTATAATACCTTTAAAAAGTCACCATCCTTCAGTGGCTCTTACCCATATGCCCACATCCAGCCATACATGATTTTCAAGAGATTGTAAAGAAAGTGAAGGAGCCATGACAGGCCACAGTTGTTCTCAAATAACCCAGGAAAAGAATAATGTATATTAGTATGAAAAGAAAAATTAGGTAGGTACATGAACAAAAGCTGAGTCAAGATACTTAAGAATTTCAGTAAATACTGGTGAACTGCTGCTGCAAGAAGAAACTATTCTACTAAATACAGCATCTGCAACCCATGTAGACATAGTAACTAGTTAATATCACAGCTTTCCGAAGGAGGGGTGTTCTGAAACAGGTTCCCTACCTGAAAATAAGATTTCCAGCCAATCCCAAGGCTTAATGACCAAGATCTCCAGTGATATATAGACTCAATATTCTAAGTTCCACAAACAACAGTAAAATACAGTAGAGCTGAGGACAAATGAACTATTGGGTGGTTTGTGCCTTGGAGTTCTAGCTAGCCTTTATACATTCATCTCCCCTAAACCATGAAAACAAATTCTGTTCATGTTAGGCTGGTCTCTTCTCCATCTGTGCTCTCCCATGAAGGGAGTTAGCTTCTATTGGTGTACATCTTCCTGTGACTTCTCTTCTCCTGACTGGCCTGTCCTTTCCCACCCATTTAAATTCTCTGTACTTCAGAAACTGGGCCCAACTTCTAATTCCCTTATAAGTCATACAGATTTCCTTACTTAAAATAAAGAAAACCTCCAAAAAAAAAACCCCACAGATTATGTGGCCTTCTCTTGTACTCTATATTTTAACACAGACAATAATTGATGTTTGTCATATACCTCAGTATAACTGGAAAGTGTATTTGTCTTCAGCAAATATTCACATTGGTTTACAGGTGCACTTTGCACATACTAGGGACTTTTACAGAATAAAGAAATGAACAAAATTAGTACTTGAAATCAAATAAGATATGCATATTAATCTTGAAAAAGTGCTCAGGGCTCATCCCCTACTTGCTGTAGCCTTACAAAGAAAATATGTATGTAGAAATAAAAATAGTTTAGGTGTCCTGCTTTAACCTCCCATCTTAGCTCCTGTGTCATGTATCCAACTACTTGCAACATCACTGTACTTGTATAAGAATCTCAAAGTCAACATGCCCCTAGGTAATCATTTTTTTTTTCTTTTCCCAAATTCGCTCATTCCTTCATTGCCCCTATAGCTTCCAACTCTCCAAAGTTGATGATACTTCCATTTCTCCATTGGCTAGGTAAGCATCTGGGGCTCATTACACTTGACTCTTTTTCCAGTCCTACTATTAAGTTAGCAGAATTGAGCTAATTACTTTCTACCTTAGGTAGGGGTCACTATCACTTTGATAGAAGCACCAATGACCAAAGCATCTTGGCGGGGGTGGGGAGGGGGAGATTTATTTGTCTTATACCTCCACATCACAGTTCATCATCAAAAGAAGTCAGGACAAGAACTCAAGCAGGGTAGGAACCTGGAGGCAGGAGCCAAGGAGACGCCATGAAGGGGTGCTGCAAACTGGCCTGTTCCTCATGGCTTACTCTGCCTGTTTTTGTACAGAAGCCAGGACCACCAGATCACAAGGTGGCTCCACACCCAATGGACTGGGCCTCCCACCGTAATCACTAAGAAAATGCCCACAGGCTTGCCTGGAGCCGTCCCATCTCTCAATGACTCTAGCCTGTGTCAAGTCACCATGAACTAGCCGTGACGCTTTCCACTCCCTTCCACTGCTGCTGCCGATCCTGTCCCCAGTTGCCATTGTAGCTTCTCATCACTTTGCCTCTCATGCTCGGTCCTGATAACTCTCCACAGACTAGTTAGGCCTCTTTAAACGCTTAAATCAGGGTGCAAGACCTATCGAAAAGCCCTTGATGGCTACCTGTCAATCTCTAGCACGACTTTTGTGATCTAGTCCCGGTCTATATTCACAGTCACTCTTACTTCATTTGAACTATGCAATTCTTGCTTTCATTGGAATATCTAAATTGTTTTTGCTTCAAAGTATTCAAATACCCTTTTCCTCTGACTAAAATATTCTTTCTCCTGGCCACATATGCTGAGCTTCTTCTCTTTACTTAAATATCTTTACAACTGTATCTTTCTTAGTGAGACCTTTCCTACATTCCTATTCCAAATAGCATTTTTGCTACAGTTTATCCCTGTTTTCTCTCTTCCACTTCATTACTTTCTTCAAAACTCTAACTATTTAAAATGCTTTTTGTTTACTTGATTGTACAACAGTACAAGTGATTGATACCTGCTAAATGGTACAATGCACAAGTGGCAAATGAAGTATTCCAGTACTTACAAATTCCATCTCAGTCATATAAACTTTAAACAGAAATCATTTCTGCTTAATAGTGCAGTGACACTCTGGAGTGTCCTGGTGGCCTCTGTTCTTTCCACCTGACTGCTCAGGCCAGTCTGGGAAAACACCTGCACACTGCAGCTAAGGTCCTTTGATGCAATTCTTGAGAGGAGTAAAGTCAAAGTAGACACTTGGCTAAAGATATTATCTCCTCCAGACTTGTGACTGAGAGGTTTTCCCAGCACAACAAGATCTTGGGCCGGAGGAACTGTCAATCTGGAGTGGGAGTGGAGCATCCTTGTGTACTATTTATTTTGTGAAAGTATCAACTATAGTTCATCTTTGTATCCACATAATCAGAGAGTCACTGAACAGGGTACAGCTTCAATAAATATTTATTAAACACATAAGCAAACTGATCTGTGAAACAACACAGTTTTAAGTGATGTTCTATATCTAAGATTTATGACAGTGTTAAGTGATCTCACTGTTAAATGCTCACTTAGAAATATGCTAAATAAAATTTATTCTTGCAGTCCTCCTTCATAGATTAGATTAGACCTATGTATATACAATTGTACATACAATTCATAGTATAGCTTGATACATCTTGTACCTGTAGTTCTTAGTACAGGTGTCTGGCTTTAAGAGGAGGAAAGGCTCTAAAGCAATGGGTAGGTAAATTAGAAGACCTGGCAGCAATCAGAATTAGAGATTGCCAGTCTGACATCATTATCAAATGTTATTGAAAATCATACCAACTAAAATATGGATTCTTGCTCAGTTTCTATGTAACACTTGAGTTTTGAAGCTACTTCGTGAACACAAGGAGTCAGAGCTGAGGCTGATTATTTACTATGAGGCTGCATCTTTAGAAGCATTGTCTTTCTAAGTGAAAGATACTCAATGCTTAAAAATATCTACCTTTTTACTCAAACTCTCTTAGAGGAAGGTAAAATAGATTAGCAAATGGATACCATGAAAAGTGGGTCCTCAAAGCAGCTTGTTCACCAACTATGGAGGGATTTTCAAATAAAGAAGCAATAGCAGACATGAAAACATAAAATGTAATTGTTCAGTAAAGTGCCTTGTAAGTATTCATCATAGTTAGGGTAACCAACAGCTTTGGTTTGCTTGAGATGAAGGAGCCTGAGGCTGTAGAATTTTATTATTAAAACAATGAAGGCTTCAGGCAAGGTAAGCACAATTATCATGGTTTAACTTGATAATTTGCTTCTTAGATCTGTGTGCTATTTTTATACATGTTCTATAGACCTGCCTAGAATACATGGTAGGCATCTTGGCAGTACTAGACTAGAAATGCCACACTTAATCTGCCTTGGTTATCCTAGTACATCACACAATGTATAAATCCTCTTTCCTTTCATTTCCTTTATTTCCCCCCTGCATTTTAGACTTCTTGGGTTTTAAGAGTATATTTTTTATATTGATTTTATTATAATCAAGGACATTAATTTGAGGGTATTAGGACAATTTCCTTTCCTCCAGAAGAAAGGAAAACGTGAGACCAGCGGTGGAGACTATACCCAATTGCCATATGGACTCATCTATTCTTCATAACCCCAAATGTGGTTGTTTATGATGATGAAGTCATTTTGAGGAGTTAAAATTTTCCTATTGAGAATGCATGTTTTCTACATATCCCAGGACTAAACACATGCAAAGGGCAGGATCTACAAAGCCAACACAGCCTGAATTCTGCTCAGACATTTGTAAGAAGACAAATGGTGGCCTCATGATCCTTATGCCCGACCACCACTCTTCCAGGAACATCTGGCTTTCTGCAAGCTCTGGAATAGTGGCTAGCTTTGGAACACATAATACTCATCAGAGTTTGAATTATGTAGCCTGAGAATTATTTCATCTTCCTAAGAGTTTGGAATGGCAGTTTTTAAGCCTTGAAGGGCACTATTTTCTTTCTAAATATTTCTGGTTAGTCTTAGCAACTCAGTCTACTTTTGAGGTTTTATTTCTTTTATGTCTTTTAAATTTAATGATAAAAAGAAACATCTAAATTTATAATACACATGAAACAGTGAAATTAGGAAAAAATTCTATTTGATGTATGTCTGTTTTTTCTTAAGTTCCCATGACTAAAAAGATCAACAGTTAGCTACATTTGTAATATTTATGCCTCCCAGACTCAGGGTAATGAGTTTCATCTCTGATCGAATTTTTATAACTGACTTTCATTTACCTGTGAAGTAGGTAATAGAAAGCCTTAGTAGGCACTGCCCTAGAGTATCAGTTGCAAGAGTGAGTTCTATGGCAAGGAACAGAAAGAAAATAAATTGTCCTTCTAATCTGCTACCACCACTGTATTTCTCTGCTTTTTGCGGGTCCTATGTACAAATAATAAAATAGGTGAGGTAAAGAAGACAGATTCATTGTAACCAGAAAATCATTACTCTTTAGCTCACTGCTTCATGAAACCCTGGTGTGTCTCTTAACTTTGGCCAAATGCCTTGCTGAGAATTCTTCCACAAGATGAACATGTTTCAGGGCAAACTCCTATCCTAATTGATGGTTTTAAAAGCCCAACCTTGCATTCTGTTTAGAGCTTTGGTTCTTTCGGCAGGTAAGCCAAAACATTGGAGACAGGACTTCCTCCATCAAACTGGCTGGAACCCAGGTTACACTAATTCAGCCTAAATAGAAAGCCTCTGCTTTTCAATCCCTTTGTTCTCTTGGATGTCACAGTTTCCTGCTCTATTCGCTTCCTTTTATAGTCTTCCCTCACTAAGCATTTCAGAGGAAGGGAAAAAAAAAGCTAAATAAAGATCACAGCCTGTTCCATTGTGTCCCCTTCTTCTTCATCATCTTCTTTTCCATTTGTGCAATGTTGTGGCACCTATTAACTACCAATGTTTTCAGAATGACATTATACAAGGTGCAGGCTGTACCACTGTGCCCTAAAAAATATCAACAACTGCATTAGTCTCACAATAATTAATGGCAGGCATTATGCAAATGACAACTTTTTCGCTGCAAAATAATGACATTTCTTCATTTTGAGCAGAGTTATGCAAAAACAATGAATTTAGGATGATAAATCACACAGGAGAATTAAGAAAGCCATAACGTTCCTGCCCAGGCAGGCAGAAAGATAGACAGACCAACAATTTAGAAGACATTGTTTGTTCTCACACCACTATAAAAAATCATAGCCAGTCGGCCATTAATGTGTGTGGGTTTTTTCTTCTCCCCTTTAGGCAACAATGCATAAGGGGATGCTAAATTCTAGCAATTGGATCATTACAAGTCACAAGCAAATTTTTCTTTATTAACCTTAATAAGTCATTCACTCAGAGACTACAGTCATCAGGCAAATAAAAAGTATCACATGCCATTCTGCTACACATTAACTAATTCCTTATGCAAACATCACAACATATAGCAATTACTGCCGCTCAAAAAAAACAAAGTCATTTTCAATTTATTTTATTGCTTTTATACTTGGCCATTTCCTGTAGCACATTATCGTTTCTTTCCATAACAACCGGAGGTGAAATGGAAAAGAATTTCAGTAGCAATGAACCCTTCCCCAGCCACCTTTGTTACACACACCTTTTCCCTGCTTCTCACTACAAAGGAAGGGTGGGCTGGGTAGGGGATGTGAGGGCTCCTTCACATTGAATCCCCAACAAGCTCTAACAGGAATGGCACAATCAGCCCTTGCACCCGGTGGCAGAGAGACTCATGTCTCGCGGTCTCCTCCATTTGCCACCATAATCCTGGCAGCTTTCCTGGATTCAGTAAAACAAGATAAAATTGCAGGTCTAGATCTGCCACTAACAGGTGAACCTGAAAGTCAACACATGCGGTGTTAACCTGAGGGATGCACATTATAGCTAATGAAAATTTGAGGCTAGTTTGGGCTGTTCCACTCAGCACATGACCTGTCTCTTCAAAGGCAGTAATACATACTGAAATACTGAACCCACCAATGTTAAATAGCGTCTCTTTTTATTTTCTTTTATCCCATAGTATCCTTTATCCAAGATTTTCAGGACACTAAATGAAACTTACGTATGATCTGTTGATGTTTTTGGTCCATTTTACAGACTGACAAACATTCTGAGGAATTAGGGACTTCACATGGAGTTGAACAATGAGGCAGCTAAGATCTACTATCTCTATGGCATCTGAGACCTGTGGCCTCCTGTTAGTAATCAGAGCACTCTTTCTGGATGGCAAGTAATTATGTTGAAAAACCCTGTACATCTCCATACATCTCTATCCATTCTCTTAAATCCACAATCCATTCTTTCCTTTTAAGGTAGAGCATTTCCAAAACACACACAGGAAAAGCTCCCTTTGCAGACTTTCTTCCTGAAGGTAATAACATTTTGCAGTTCGCCTTAAATAAAATCCAGCCCATGCTGGATCAATAAGAATGATGCCCATTTCCCTAATGGCAGCCGATTGCCATTTGCTATTCAAATCAGACTAGATAAATTACAGTACATGCCAGGGAACAGGCCAGTGAATTAAGACAGGCCTCCAGAGGACCAGCGATATTATTAATCTTTTAAGACACTATCATATTTCTTCTTGACAGTGTGCGTAGACTCACAGACACACTGCACCCAGATTGAAATATCAGCTGCTGAAAAAATCAATAGTGTTAGAAACACAATAATTTTTGGTCTGCAGGGCTTGCACTAAGCAACACGTGTACTCTCTGTGCCATCTTTTCTCTCACTTCCCATTTCCCATTTTCCCTTTTTATCTTCTTTTGATCTTCCTTTTCCATTCCTGGTTTTAAAAGCTTGTAAGCCCAATGACAAGATATGATGAAGGAGTTCCCACCATGAACACCACCCACTGTGATTAAACTATTGGTTTTCCATAGGCTGAAATGAAACTGAAATGCAGTTTTTCTAGTCTGGCAAAATGTTTTGGTGTTGGGTTGTTGTTCCTTTACACTTAATACAGACCCCTAACTCCTGTGAACTGGGTTATGTTTTAGGTAGAATTAGAAATAACAAAATGCTGTAGGCAAACTGGATGGAGTCTGTGGTGAGAAGAAACTTCCAACCATACTCTGAAGAAGTGGGTGTGGCCAGCCCTGCTGAGGTTCACTCATGTTACTAGCTGTCAGATCAAACTGACAGCTACACTTTCAAGTTCACACAAGATGGAAGACTGGGAGTTAGTCTGAGTTGTTGAATCTTAGTGGATATCCTTTAAATTTTACTATGTTGATTTTGACTATTCTATATGTTTTTCTACTGCAGATTGGAGTTTTTGATCCTTGTTCCTGTTTTTCACCAAAGCTTTAAGCATATACAAAACACCAAACGAGGCAAATACAAAACAAAACAAACACCACTTTAAAAAAAAATACGGAAAGCCACCATGCTTTAGGATCTTCATAGGAAATTTCTTTATCCCATGTCTCTTCTTGGTTACTTTTTACTTTAAGTCTTCGTCTTCGTTTATATAAAAATTACTTAAACAATTATCTATATTTACTATCATCATATCTTCACTCCCTAGTCTTTCCCTCAAACTAATCCAATCAGCCTTCTATCCACTCTACCATCCTCACTTCTGTCACATCCTCTGCTGGAATTTTTATTTTCATCTCACTCCACTTCTCAGCAACAATGCAACATTGTTAGCAACTTCCTCTGTCTCCAAGCCCTGCAGGTACCTTCTGGGAGACCCTCTTCCCGGTTTTTCTGTCACCTTATTTGGCACACAGAATCCATTGAGGTCTCATCACATTTAAGACCTGCTGCTCTCGGTTCACTCTCTCGTTGTTTATTGAGATAGTCATAGCAAACTTGGCCAAACAATGAATTATGAGAAGGTACTTCTAAAATATCCGAGTTTTCAATGTTTGTCTTTATGACTTTCAAATGCAGGCTGACATAGAAAAATCTGAAAAAAAAAATCCAGCTCTGGGTTTAACTTGAATCTTACAAGCTTCCCATCCTATGTCATGGTAAAATTTATTACCTACTTCAAAAATATCAATTCCTGTTTTCTCTATATGTTTCCCAGATACATTTAATATATGCCCCAAACAGGTATATACCCCAGTTACTGTGTCAAAATACAGTGAAAGACAAAGGGTCTTCATGACAGGATTTCACAGAGACCTCCACACTGAACTTGAAGCACACATGTACTCCTCATGGGTCTACCTGATTCAATTCATTATTCTACACAGGTTCTTCTAGAAATTGTTCTTTGAGGGATACATGGCAAGAAATAAGAATGAAAACCATTCCCAAATGAGCCAAAGTAGCCTGAATATGATTTTAGTGCTAGACTGAATTCCAGCTTCAGGTAAAAATAAACAAACAAAAGAAAACAAGAACAAAAACCAAACCAACCAACCAACCAACCAACCAAAAAACCATGAGGACTTCTTTTAAGAGAACACACTATCCTCTTGTAGTATCCTGTCTTCTGCTGTCAGAGATAGCTTATGTTCATTTGTGGCTCAGGAAGAGAAACATTCCTCTTAAAAATGTTAGCAACACATCTGGTCACTGGCATGATAAAGTACCAAAAACAGGCTGATCAAAGCCAAACATTATCCAAATAAGCCATTGCAAAGAACCCAAAAATCTTTCAGATGAGTCTTCCCAAGAAAACGAAAAAGGTTATTCTCTCTCTCTCTCCCCCCCCACACACTTATTTTTTGTTTTTTGAAACAGGATTCCTTTGTGTAGCCCTGGCTATCTCGGAACTCACTCAGTAGACCAGGCTACCCTCACACTCTGAGATCTGCCTACCTCTGCTTCCCAAGATCTGGGATTACAGGTGTGTGCCACCACACCTGGCATAAAGGTTATTTTTTAAGAGGGGAAGATGGGGACAGGGAGGAGGAGAATGGGGACAGGGAGGAAGAGAAAGAGCAGGGATCAGAGGTCAAGATCATCATTTGCATGCCCCATACTATCCAGAGGATTCTGGCTCTCTTCTCTGATTGGATTCTGCTATAGGGTCAGCCTCTTGGGTCCTTAACAAAGGCTTAAAAAAAAATCTAGATAGAAACATACATTCCATTTTGGGCCATGAGAACATACTGGCACAATTCTCAGAGTTATTATTTTATTATATATGCATGTATTTACTATTATTATTCTTGGGGTGTGAGCTGTTCTACTGTGTTAAACTTTAACCATATTAATCTGGAGTTGGGAGGAATCTTTGATTGTCAACTAGCAATTTTGTAAACAGTTTTCTCATAGGTTAAATATTAACTTGAAACATTTAATTCAAAACTCCAAACAAGCAGGAGGAATCAAAAGGTCAGAAGGAAGGAATGAAAATTTTTCTGTCTGTCCTAATCAGGTTTGCTTAGGAGGCGAGGACACAATAAGGAGGAGGAGCAACTATTGTGGCCTGATGCTGAGAAGGAAGCAGAGGAGGGGTGGGAGTGAAAGACAACACATGAGCCACTTGGTGATTATTACCAT
Organism: Lophiomys imhausi; assembly: GCA_907164525.1. Lineage (NCBI taxonomy): Eukaryota > Metazoa > Chordata > Mammalia > Rodentia > Muridae > Lophiomys > Lophiomys imhausi. The sequence goes on from CAJQZJ010031868.1 coordinate 3,473,984, forward strand.
AATACAAGAATTACCACAATGAAGTCTTTCCTCACGGGGGAAGAAAGCACAGAGGGTGATGGGGTGATGAATACCCTCATGTTCAGGGGAATGCAGGGAGGATGTGCATAAGAAAAATGAGTCTCCCTTCCTTTTTTTCTCCCTCCCTCCCTCCTTTCCTTCTCTTCTTCCCTCCAACCATTCTTCCTTCCCTTCCTCCCTCTCTCCCTCTTGCCTCCACTATATCAACAGAGAAAGATAGCCAATAAAGGATAGATGGCCCACACTACCAGGTTGCTACTCAGTCTCACCTGAGGCCTCCCATAGTTGGTCTCCCACTAAAAACAATGGAATGAAGGTTGACCTGCCTAGCCTGTTTCCACCACTAGTAAAACAAAGATCAAATGATCCCCTGCAGTACTGAGATGTTAAAGAATGTGATTTTAACTTTTAAGCCATCTTCTAACTGTGCGATTTATCTCCAATTAATAAAACTATATCATATAGGGAAAAGTGGACCCAAGCATCATACTAAGTAAGAAATACCTTTTCTGTAACGGAGTAGCTTCACCACAAGCAATATCTTCTGATTAGGATTTTTGACTCAAAAAATATCCATGTAGAAAAATCTAAATGGTCTAAGATTCTGCATTATTTTGGTATCTCAGGTGTAGGATAAAGTTGATTTATTTCTAATGCTATTTCAGGAACATTTAGGAACTATTAAGAGTCTTCCTGTCAGTTATTAAAAATAAGTATTGCTTTCTTAAGAAACTTATTTAAAATTCAGCATTCCAGGGGATTTCTTTTTTTTTTCTTTTTAAAATTTATTTATTTATTGCTTCAGGTTACATCTGCATCATAGTGTCTGTCCTCTTTCCACCCCTCCCACCCTCTACCCCCTAACCCTTCCATCCCACTCCTCTGGAGTGGAGTGACACTCCAGGGAATATCTTAAGGAAGTCCTCCACTTGCCCTATAAATGCAGGTGAACAGCTATTTCCTCTAGAATGGACATAAACTACCACCGCCTTTCATCAGATCAGTGTTGGGATTACCTACAGGCGGCCATCACAAATAGCAGATTCTTTCTCTTTCTGCTTAAATTCTGGTACAGATGTTTCCTCTTAGAAAGAAGAAGATTCAATATATTGAAATTCTAACTATTATCTACCTGCCTGGGCTGCAGTAATCCCTCGCCATGCACACGTCCTGTGGGCTCCTAGAGTATTCAGGAAGTAGAAACTTGACTGGGAGGTAGTTTTCCTGAGTATTCAGGAAGTAGGTAGTTTTCCTGGGCTGCTGCCCATGCTGGGCTGGTACTTTTTGGAAATGCAGCTGCCTTAGTCACCCTTAGTGACCCATTATGTCTTGGTTTCATCAAGCTGGACATGGTTGGAATCATTTCTGTGGACTACTGGGGCCTTATCTACAATAGAGATGTTTTTCCATACATTCCCAAAGAGAAGTCACAACAAATGTACCGAAGAGCAAGGGCAAATATGAGTCCTCCAAAAGAGAATTGTGATTTGATAAACAAGAGAAAGGTAGAAATATATTTTGAACAATTCCTCAATGTGATGTGCATTTTGTTTAAATTCAACAAATATAGAAATCATTAGGGCTCTCCCCTCCTCTCCTTCCCTCCTTCTCCATCTCTTTTCAGATAGAGTCTTATGTCTAGCCCAACCAGGGTGGTCTTGAACCTCACTCTCCCAGGTCCACATGAGGCTGAGATTATAGGCATGTACCACCATGCCCAACATTTTGTTTTTACTTTTACTACATGAAGCCATGCTTATTAGAGAAATATTTATTAATATAGATTACTCCTTGCCTTTGTGACACTTTTACAATCTATAACACGATTCAACATAATTCATCTTTTCCTTTCAACAGGTTCTATACCTTTTCTCTATAGTTAAGCTGTTAGTGCTGAGGGAGGATGCGAGGTGACCCTTAGGTTCCATATGAACATGCCAGCTCAGAGTGGTGGAGGCTGGAAATGCAAGATAGTGTCTGGAGAAGACCAAGGAAGATGTTAAAAAGTTTAGAAATGACATAGAGAAAGCACCAAATTCAAAGTAATTTTGAAAAGAGAGGAGAGAGGAGGTTTAGTACAAAGGAAAACCTGCATATTCTGAGTACTTCTTCATTTGATGTTCATTAACCCTGTACCAGATACCTATGATAGACACTACTGAAGAAACAACAATGTGCATGGGGACACTGACCTATGCTTAAGGTAAGTGAGATAGATGATTAGAATACAAGGGAATTCAGTGTTCAGAATGGGGTTTAGAGATAACCAATACTATCATTTACATATAGCCTGATCATGGAAAACTTCATTGTGATGAAAAAAAAATCAAGTTGGACTTTGAAAAACAATGTGTATGAGTTAGGTAGTGATAATGAGATTCATGTGTGTGAGGGTATGAGCAAGAACACATGAGCAGAAAATTGAAAGATGCATTTTGTAGCAACAAATAAACATGTTAGATGGAATTCTAGTAGGAGGCAATGTTGAGTGATCAATGAGTGTGGAATGGGAAAAGGCTCCTTGAACACTAGACTGAAGGATCCGCTTTGTCCTGTGGCAAAAGACATTAAAGGCTTGTAAGTAGGGCATTGGCCTGATCAAGGTCCTATCTTGTTAAAAAGAATTAGAAACGAGAAACAAAGGAGGCACAAGGAGGATCCACAATAGGAGGCATGTAGCATCAACTATAACAATCCAGGAATTATGTGAACCGTTGGTATCAGTAGAAGAGAAAGTGATGGTGCTGTATTCTACTGAGGGAAGTAATGCTAATTACCATTCTGGCTGTGCTGGGTACTGAACTCTCTATACATTAAGCCATTTTATCTGCATATTGACCTACTAAGAGGCTAGAAAGTACTGGCTCCCATTTTACAGATGAGAATTAAGCAATGTCCTATGAGGAGTTAAATACGGGTCATCTGACCTCTTAGCTTATGACACTCGTTTTACTGCCTTAAGACTCTTGGTGGTGGCTTATGTGCCTATATTCCATGGGATTTCAATGCCTGTAAATATGACTCATAAGGTCCAGAGATTCCTGATGCTAGACTTTTGTGGGAAGCAAAAATGATTATCTTTACTTCATTTTGTACATTTGTTCTCAACAGTTCAATAGTCTCTGGAATTAAAGTATTTATTTACAATGGAAGTTACAAAACTGAAACATGCAAATCTCAAAGTTCCTCAAGGGTACTAGCAGGTTTTTCTCTCCTACTTTCACTAATGGACACTTGAAGAAAGCACACTTCTTGGGATATGGGGACACTGAAAAAGAATGTGTGGACTGCTATAATTAAATGGATTGCAGTCCAAAGTGAGAATGAAGGGGTGCAATGTTGCAGGGTCAAGTGAATTTTTGTTCAACTCACAGTTTAGCTATAACTCCACCTATATAGCACAGAACACATTACTTTAAGCATTTGGGTTAGATGGGGGAAATCATTCACAGGGAAACCAGATGTGTGTGTAGGTTGGATGATCCTATGTAATGGCAGTGGGTCTATGCCAACCTAGAACCTAGAGCCCAAAGACAGTTATCTGGGTGAAGACAAACTGCAACTTTTTCTCGTCTCTTTTCAAAAATTTGCAAAACCTACAAGGGAACCTATGGGGGGAAGGATCTGCCAAAACTGCCAGTTTTAAAAGAAAAATAAATTATTTTCAGAGAGGCAGAAACTAGTTTCAGCTAAAGAGGATATTTTAATTGCAGGGAGACATCAGCTGAATAGTTTAGCTTGGACTCACAGCAGCCAGTGGGATATGTATTAAAGAAAAAAAAAAAGCAAGTTTAATTAGCCTTAAGATTTTCAACAGTAAGGCTCTTCCCTCCCACACCTTGTCTGATTCGAGCGGGTGGGTCACCCTCCTTTTCAATCAGCTTTTCTCCCATCTTTTTCTCAGTTGCTGTCATGACAAGCCAATGGGAGAATGACATACAGATGAAAACAAGGTTTGAGTAATTACTGCACCATGGCTGGTTGTTGTCTGAGCATCATTTTATTTCTTCCAATCATACAGGTCCTTGGACTTCATAACTCCGAGTTTCAAATAGGGGTGATGCTGATTATATTATGACATTACAGCAAAGACAGGCAGATCAGACAAAGTGAATTTCAATCAGTAATTAAACTGCGGTTTCTTTCATCTAAAGTCCAGGGCAGGATTAATCTAAAGGCAGCTCTTTATCATTCCTATTAGTGCTAGGATGTGAAGCGTGGGCTATGCTATGATAGCTAGCCCTGAATCTGTCTGGCTGTAGGTCCCATGTCTGTCTAACTTGCAAAAATAACATCAAATCAAGATACATTTACAAGGTTATGCCCTTCGCTTTTACTTTAGTTTTTTGAAAGGAAATACAAATAGAATCAAATATGCTGCCATTTCTATGACTTCATTTTCCACTACAAAAAGTCTGTTCAACAGAGTAGGTCTTTTCAAACTCCATGGCATTTTGAAAATGATGCTTCATAGCTCCACTTAGCACAATGTCCTAATGACATCTTTTTTTGTTGTTGTTTGTTTGTTTGCTTTTTCATTGTTTCAGACTCAATCTGGATATCTGATTGGCTTAAGCAATAGACTTTTTTCCCCCCCCAAAGGTTCTTTTATTTCAATAAACTCATTGTAGGACTTAGAGATGCTGTGCTTCCTCTACTTATTCCTTTGCTGCATTAGACAGCCCTGGGTTCTTTAGAGAGTAATGGGCTGGATCGAGGATTGTCAATCCTGGATTCACACAGACACTAGCATGAGACTTTATAAACAATGGGTCTCTTAGCCTCATTCTAGACCAAATTAATTCAGAATCTATAGAATTCAGAAAAATAAATCTGTATACTCTTTAAGTCAGTAGGTGATGAGAGTGTATAGCTAGAGTTAAGTAGCATAGAGTCTGCTAGACAGTATACCAGCTGTATTTGCAAAAGATTTATCAAAACAAGCCATTGTTAAGGGAAATGAGGCCTGATATTGTTGTGGGAAATCTCTTAATTAGAAGATAAAAAGCTCATTCTGGTAGCCTTTGCATAGGAAAATATATACTCCAGGCTTCAAAGGGCAGTAGAAGAGGAGGCAGATGTACAGTGGCTTTGCTGGTATTGTTCCAGGTCACCACCTTGAAGGTGATGGCTTACCGACTGAGATGACCACATGGTAACATCAGACTTTCAACTGTATAATTTATGATAACTGTTGCCTGGCATAGAATCTCAGAGTTTGGAAACAAACTTAGAATTAGCTGTCATCGGTTTTAACCACTCTAAGCAGGAGTCTTTAGAGAGAAAAAGGAAAGACTGATGAGATCTGGCTTTAAAATTCTGACTAGGACCTAGTTCAGAGCTTAAGAACTAGGACCAAAGTGAATTCTAGAGTCAAAGTGAATTCAATTAATATGTTGGGCTGTCTTCAGATATTTACTTGTTTAAGCCTCAATGAGCATACTTTAATATGGGATCAAGAATATGTATCTCACAGAGCTACTGGGGTTTTATATTAATTTAGATAAAAGTGCCCAGTACACAAAAATGTCAGAATGCATAACAGCCTGTTAAAGGCAAACACAGTAATTGCTGAAGGCTGTCACCTAGCCTTTATGCCTAAAACAAACAGTTTTAGAACTCACAGATCAGTTTTCTGGAAGATTTCATTCACTAAGCAAGTAGAGAATGAATCCAAATAGAAATGGCTTTCAAATTTTACTGAGCATAAGCGTCACCTGGAAGTGATCATTAGAAATGCAAATTGCTGGGCTCTAATCCCAGAGCTCTGATTCAGTTTGTAAGGTACAATTTAGGAATATACACTTTTGCAACAATCTGGTAGATCCTGATGAGGATTGAGAGGACTTTCTTTGATAATGAAATATATATATATATATATATTTCATTATCAAAGAAAGGCATATATATATCAAAGGTATATATATATATATATATGTATATATATATATATATATATACATATACATATATATATATATAGACCTATATAAAAACCAGGCGCTTATTTCCAAAATAACTGCAGAATGTGACTGATCCAGAGGAGCTCGTGCATTCTATTTCTTAGGTAAGAATTTAGTTACATGAATGAAGGTCATGTGCAGATATAATGTATTTACAGTGTATGGTTATGCTCACCACATTACAAAGTTCAGTTTTCTTTAATTAAACACCATTCTTGAATAATTATCCATTTGCTACCAATATTATCATCAATTTTTTTTTATCACCAATAGGTACATTCGAGTATACAAGCAAGGCCAGATTCATTATCAACTCATCCTTTCTGCAAAATGATAAAGTAGTTTTCTAAAAATTAGTAAATTCACTAAATAAACAAAATCAGTTATTTTCTCTTTTAAATGCTATGAGAACAAAGTATTTTAAAATGTGTTAATGGTAGTTAATAATAAAATCAATGTATAATTGTGAATTGGATAATTTAAATGCAACTGATAAATTAGTTTGCTACTGTGAGTATTTTTAAATTTAGTGGAGATGGTTTTGAATCTAAGAAGACAATTTAAACATTCCATTTCCAAGATTTTCGTAAGAAAGAAGTGGTAACACATGAAGGCTAGACGTAAGCTTAGACTTTACGCTATAACATTCTGCTAACCAATGACCATTGCCTCAACAATTCTCACAGTTCTTGTAAAAGGTGCATCAGTAGGGAGGTGCTGGAGAGATGAGTCAGGGGGTAAAAGCACACACACACACACACACACACACACACACACACACACACACACACTGCTTTTGCAGAGGACCCAAGTGTGATTCTCAGCATTCACAACAGGTAACTCATAACCATCTATATCAGGGGATCTGGCGCCCTCTGTCTGCCTCTATGGTCACTGCAGTCATGTGCACAACCCCCCCCACACAGACTTTTTGAAGTAAAAAAAAATATTAATAAAACAATGTAACAAGTAAACTGTGATCTTCTTTTTTTTTTTTTGGTTTTTCGAGACAGGGTTTCTCTGTGTATCCTTGGCTGTCCTGGACTCACTTTGTAGACCAGGCTGGCCTCGAACTCACAAAGATCCGCCTGCCTCTGCCTCCCAAGTGCTGGGATTAAAGGCGTGCGCCACCACCGCCCGGCTGTAAACTGTGATCTTTAACAGTCATTGAGCATATGTTTTTGCTGGGGGGAAAAAGAAAATCCTCAGGAGAAACCTATGACTACTACAAGGCCATGTATCCCAGGAGTCAAGTGTATGGCAGAAGGAGAGTGTCTTTACCACATACCATGGGAACAAGGGTTAGCTACAAAAAGGGTCAGAAACACAGTCATAGTAATTTTTTAAGGGAACTCTGATGATTTGAGTGGGAACTGAATACATAAAACCATTGTTCATCAAAATAGAATTAAAAATATATGATATACCACAGACAAGACTTGAATGTGCAGGCATTAAGAGCTTTAGGAAGACAAAATTAAGGTAACAGTAGCATAGCTGGTAAGTATTTTGCAAGGAGGATCTGAGTTGGATAATCCATGGGGAATAATATTTGGCTACAGAGCCAGGCAGTGGTGGCGCACGCCTTTAATCCCAGCACTTGGGAGGCAGAGGCAGGCGGATCTTTGCGAGTTCGAGGCCAGCCTGGTCTACAAAGCGAGTCCAGGACAGCCAGAGATATTCAGAGAAACCCTGTCTTGAAAAACCAAAAAAAAAAAAAAATATTTGGCTACAGAAGAGAACAAAGATTATTTTAGAATTTAAAAGAGTTTAGGGACAATTAAACACTTCATGAAAAAAAAACTGTAATATGATCTTGGAGCAGAGTAATAGTGAGCTTTGAAAAATGAGTTGCATTTCTTTGGTACAGCTTTTGATAAAACATTTTCTTATTGGAATTCAACATCTCTCTGGAAGACTGGCTCTCAGGTTGTAGTGAACATTGAGTCACCCGGGTAGACACATTGAACAATATGTACTGGATATGCCACATACAAGTTCTCCATCCAGAAGAACAGGCTGAGATGAGGGGGGGTCTTTGTTTCTAAGGTATTCCTAGGCTCTGTTAATGGCACTGACCACTTAGAGATCCACTGCTTACTTTCTATCAAAAGTAAGATAGAACTTTTGCTAAAAACAGACAGGTGAAGGTGGTAAGGTCACTGTTCCTAAGAATGGGAAATTCCCAGAAAGTAATAAATGAACAACAACAATAGCTCTTTTCACTTGCTATGAACTTTTATTCCCATTTGCCTACTAAGTAAGTCAGAGAAGAACTTATTTGGAAACTACCTAGAACAAACTTCTTACATTGACTTAATCTCTTTAGTTTGCAGAGGTGCCAAGCTGTAGTAATAAGGAGAGCCATGCTGAAAATAAATCTGGGCGGACCAATGTGGAAACTTGCAGATAACTGCTCTTAATACTAACTGACAATTGAAAATAACAATATCACAAGACTGAAGAAGACAGTGGAGTTTCAATTCCAAAGAGCCTCTATCAGCCGTGCTAGATAGCATTAAAATACTAGCCCAAAACCACAAACTACCCTCAATTAACCTTGTTTCACCTTTTATTTCAACAGGCAATCAGAAGTCAGTAGGAGGACTAAGATCTTTCCACTTGGTGTGGGCCAACTGTTTAATTGCCACCACCTTCTGTTTTGAAATGTTCTTCAAGAGATATTTTACTATATAGCAACCATACTGTAAAAACTGTTTTAAAGGCATAAATTAAAAATAAAAAGCTCTGTAAAATAATATGCAGTATTTTTTTCAGTTAGTACTTTATTTTCAAAGGTAAGTTTTTAAGAAGAACATAAGATTCATACACAACTCTGTGGGAAAACAATCTAAGGTAGATATAGAAATGTCTAAACTCTAAATAATATTTCCATAACAACATGTTTATTTCCTAGCCATTTATATAGCTTTAAAATACACTATATAATTACAAAGTATAATTAATAATAATAACAATAATTACCACAATACAATGGGAATAATGACAGCACACACCTTAGTCTCAGAGTCCCACAGACACAGAGGCAATAATATGTCTATATCTTTTAGGAAAAAGAATGCAGTAGGAGTTAACAGTGAAGGGAAAACTGAAAGGAATTTTTTTTCTTATACTCCACAAAAAGATAGACATAAACTTTGATACCTGTTGTTAAATGCTTCACTCTGAAGACCAGCTCAGGTAGTTTAAAAGAAAATAAGATGAGACCTATAATGTCTCTTAGGAAGCAGCATGAATGTAAAATCCTGGATAATCCCAATTCCATTTCTAGGTAAAATCCCCATCCATTCATAAGCAGAAGCAATAGTATTTGTAAAGTGTTTTTCAGCTTATAGTCTCACATCATCTTATTAGATTGTTGCAAGAATACTGTAGGTTAAATAAATAGAAAAATATTAACATTATTCCCATCAGAGGAGGACAGAATGAAGTATTGGTGAAAAGTAGAAAGAAATTAATCTTTACTGAATATCTATACTGTGTCAAGCACAGTACCTCTAAAAGGAAGCCCCACAGAGAGCTCTATACGCTTTCCAGCACACCACAGACTCAAGTTCTTACTGCAAATACGGAGTTACAGTACCTGTCCCCCAAGAGCAGGCTGACGGAATTACTGAGAACTAAAACCACTAACAGTGTTTGCCTTTGCAGCGCTGTGCCCCAGGTCTCTGCCTGCTAGAATTTCACTCTACCCCTTAGTTCCATGCTGAGTTCTACTGTAAACGTTTAGCCTTAGTTACTTCTTCCTTGAGAAGATGAGGTCCTTTCCAGTGTTACTTAGCCTGCTCACAGAGGCTCATTCAAGGGAGGTGATGTGTCATTTCACTGATTTACAGTCCTGACTTTGGAAAGTCACTCCAAACATCCATAGGCATGAGTCACTCTAACCATGTTCACACCACAACACTCTTGGCAAGAAAAATGAACCAAGAGAATGGCCAACCTAAGTGTTAAATCTGACAAAGTCTCAACTTTAATCTATTAGTTTCTATGTAAGTGTGTACATATAAATATTAAAACAAGCACAAACAACAAGACATCCATGGACAAAGTCAAACTTTACTCATTCTGAACTCAGCTTCAAAGCTGTAAGTTTAGGCTCTGAAATTTCTTTCACAAACTAACACACATTTTTAGCTTTACTGTTTAGATTGATTAACTTGTGATTTGTGGCACAGTGTTTTTGTTTGATTTTAGATAGTTATATTAACCATCCTTTTTTTTTTTTTTATAATACAACTGCTGACTTAGGACATTTAAAGATTTGGTAAAGCAAGGTCCTCCAGATGAGAAAGTTTTCACCAGAAACCACATTGGTAACTTGGGCAGGGAAAGTTAAGGAAGGTCCAGCAAAAACATAAATATTTGAAAACTAAACTGAATATTGATATTAAATGAAACATTTATTGAAATGAATTTATTTATATCTTGGACAACCACCATGCTATGATGAGCTTTTAGAGAACTGTAGAACTTCAGACTTGGTTCTTAGAAGCTTTTAAATTTTATTTCTGGGTTTGTTTGTTTGTTTATTTTTTTGATACATGGTGTCATGTTTCCAAGGATTACTTTGAACTCACAATAGTGCTAAATATGACCTTGATCTATTAATCCCCCTGCCTCATCTTCTAAGTAGGGGGTTAAGGAGGATGCCACCATTAAACAGCTTGGATCTTATTTCTATAGACAAGACATCAGCATTAGCAGAGTCATTAATAGGCCTATACAGCTACTAAAATAATAGCTTTAACTAGTTTGAACCTGGGGAAATAAGATTTGTGGATATCTCATCCTGCTATTGATTACTTGTGTGTATAAAATTCCTATGTTGCAATTCTAAGTCACAATGTCACTCTCTTTGGAGACTGGGTCTTTGAAAGAGTAGTAGAGATTACATGATGCCATAGGTTGGGCTGTAATAGAACAGGAGATTGTTTTTATAAAGAGAGGAAGATACAGATATCCTTATGACCACATAAGGGAAAGGCCATTTCAAGACACAGCAAGCAGAAGGTCATCTGCAAGTCAAGAAGTGAGTCCCCAGGAGAAACCAAACCTGTTGACCTCTAGATTTCTAGCCACTGGAATTGAGAAATAAATTTTTTTCTGTCCATACTCCTTGTTTGTGCTATTCTCTTGTGTCAGGTCTAGTTGACTAACATCAACACTAAAAGTCTCTCTACCTTCTGCACAGTAGGAAATTCTTAAAGCCACATTACAGTGGCTTCTTAAAGTGTTTTATGGATTATGAGGGGTTCAAGAAATGTCCCCAAAATAACAACCAGTAAATGATGATTCTGAGATTGAACTAGATATATCCTGTAATCTAATATATTTCCTGCCCTTGTCTGTTTTTCACTCTTTGAGTATATATGAGTGTTTCTGTATTAGTTTTTATATTTTACAGAATTTTGTATTCTTGGGCTCATCAATTCTCATGTTCTCCTTGTCGGACTAACCGAAAGCAACTTAGGATACCTTGTAGATAACTTCCTTTGCCCTTCACATATATAAAGATAGTTCTTTTCCTGCTTCCCAAAATTTCAAACAGTTCTAATTTCTTAACCATTTCTCATACAGCTCACTTCATTTTCCTAATCTCCTGGTCACTTCTTAAATGCTTCTGTTTGTTCAAATTTCTTGTGCAGAGGTATTAAGACATCTTTCCCTGATATCATCCATAAGTGGTCTTGAAATGCAAACATAGAATCTTCTATAGTATTCATTTTACATATTATCCTGTTAGATGTGGCATATCATATTCTTTCAATATGCTTTGAAGAACCGAGTTACTTCATTCAACAACTTTCCTGTGCATCTGGAGTCTTATCGGCTGCAAACATGGTACATACATAATCATCTAACCCCCCAAACAACAGCATGAACTCCAACACCTTGGTGACCAAGATTATGCCTAGTATACCACTGTATGATTCTGTAAGAAAGATCTCTCCCTTGACACTAAGACCCTTGTTCACATCCAATAGTCTACTCAAAAACTTAGCTATGGAGCTAAAGAAGTCTTAGTCTGTAGGGAAAATTTAGTACTGTTGTTCAGCTAAATTAACACGGCATTGAGCTGACTGAACTAACTTCTAAATCTGTATATCTATGTCCATAGACAAATGCTACTGTCAGGCCTAATCAGAGAAGTTTCTCTGTGCAGGGATACAGAAACACATGGCTGATCAATGTGCAGAGAATAAGTGATAGCTGAATTTCAGGCCCTAAACAGGACTTTTATTCCATTCCTTTTAAGGATCAGGAACATCCCAGAATAGTGGATGGAAAGAGTGTAAGAGCCAGAAGGTGGGAAGAAGAATTAGGAAATGTTATCTTCTAGTCATGACATAATGGATGCCATACTGATCTCACAGCAGCTGTGGCTACCTGCAGTGTGCCTGCCCAAGTCCAGACCACAGTCAACCATGGATTGGGGATGGTTTAAAAGGGCTCTAGCCCTCTTACTGAGGACTAGCTCCTGCTGGATTCTGAGGAAAGAGTAGACAACAACGTTCTCTATTAGATACCCACAGACGGAGCCCACCAGGCTCCAGTGGACAGCTCCAAACTCATGGTTACACAGATGACCTGGCTAACCTGGACTGAGTCACAAAACAAAACTCAATGACATGGAAGGGTCTTGTAGTAAGGAAGGGGTGGTTAGATGGGAAGGTGGGGGCTGGGGAGGAGAAAGGTGATATAATCAGAATGAAGCATATGCATGTCAGGAATTATCTATGAACAAATTTAATAAAAAAGTATTTAAAAATAGTATGGCTGAAGCTAACAAGATGCTTCAGTGGATAAGAGCACTTATTGCTCTTGTGGAAGACCCATGTTCAGTTCCCAGAACCCGCAGGGCAGCTCACAACTATATGTAACTCCAGTTCTAGCGGATCTGATGCCTTCTTCTGACCTTTGCAGGCACACACATGGTACGTAATACACATGGGGGCAAAAAAAAAATCATGTACATAAAATAAAATTTAAAAATCTACAAATATAGAGGAGCTTTCATTTGAGGAGTTGCTAATTTTATCTCTACTTACATGAGCTACTAGCATCCAAAAGGTTCAGGAGAGACTGCATCAAAGTGTAGACAGACATTCACTGAAGCCATTCTGTTTTCTAGCAAGCACTAGTTCAGGAGCACACAACATACACTTTTACATTTAACTGTTTTAGTGATCCACTCCAGACTTTTGCTCCAGACTGATCTCAAACTGTTTATTCTCTTAAACTGATTTTTCATACTTACTATGAATGAGACAGTTTCATATCTGTAGTTGTTTGTTTTTACTTATGTCCTGAAATAGGGCAAAAACTGATATCTTACTGACAAATCCTCCTTCTGTTTCCATATTACTTTCCTAGGAAAATATCATCTCTGAATAATCAGGAAAGGATCCTAAAATGCAATGCTCGTCAGAGAGAGACCAGTGTCCTGGAACAGTAGAGAGGATTCTGAGCAAGGTTTCATCCTTAAGTCCCCATAGGTGCTGGCAGAAGACAGTGGAGTTTTGCTCCGTCTCCATACAAGGCTCTGTATGACTGCAATATTTAAACACTGTTCGTGTACTTAGAGCTACATCCTTTTCCTGTCTACTCTGGGTGATTTCCTTTGCCAAATATTCAAAACAGCTTTGTATTTTTCAGCCTTTGGCTGAAAAAGGTGGTAATATATAACGCTTTTATTTTCCATGCAGACTTTCTCTGAGGCAAGCATGTAGCCCGACCTTTACCTAATCAAGAAAAGTTGTTTGGGCAGTGGGGGATGGGGAGGCAGGTTGGGCTTTAAATGCACAAATCAGTTCTAATAAAAACACTGAGATTCAGGTGCCTGGGGTTAGAAATACTGGAGGGAATTCAATTACACTAATTAATATTTAAGAAGGGCTAGAGATCACATACTGAATGTGAGAAACTAGGCCAGTCAGACATGAGCATATGGGGAGGGCAAGATCAACAGATAAAAGTAACAAACAAATCATACATAAACGCTCCAACAGGAATGGAATGGAGAATATAAAATAAATGTTCCAACAGACACTGAAGAGGAGGTAAAGGAAATGGTCTACCAGACATAAAAGCAAAATGTTCCAACACACACAAGACATTTTACTGCTTTTGTGTAAACACATATATTATAAAAATGATTTTTCCAAATAAGTAACTAGGATATGTTACCCATTTCTAAAAACAGACTTAGTCAGGGTTGCATGCATTCACAGTGCACTGTATTTACTCTCATTTCCTCACTGGCTCATCACATAAGAAGCTCAATAAGGATTGGATTTCCCAATAGTTGGTTCCCTATGGCTAAGTCTATATGGATATGCAGAAGCTAGTGGAAGGTAGAAAACCTTTCTGGTTCTTTCTTATGGTGATGTGATATGATTGGTGGCCTGCCTGATGCTTTTTAGGGGAGAGGGGCTTGATATTTCATTTACAGCACAGATTTCAAGTCACTCTCTTTGTAAGTGAATGCTTTCTAGAGCAGGTACTAGGATACCAGAAGTAGCTTGTTTCACTCATGAAAATGGTTTGTTGCTATTTAGGTGATGGATGAATGCTACATCCCTCTTAGCATTTAGCTATCTTATTCTCTTCCTTCCTCAGTCTTGGACCTCTCTTCTTCCTGCAGTCTGAGAGGTTTGAGAAGCATGATCCAGAAGAGCCTCCAGACTGCCTTGGGAACAGTGTATGTGTAGTGTGAAATGCAATGTCTTGCTATTCACTAGGTGGCTTTTGTTATTCACATCACACAGTGGTGTACATGGAGGTAGAAATGTGGAGGAGATGAAGGTCACCATAACTGTCAGTTTGACTCCTTCTCTAAATTCTTTAGTATACACAGATGGTAGTTAAGGTGCCCTGGAGAAACACTGTGGCAATATTTATGGTCATGGAGAAAACAAGCAAGAAAGAGGTTCCTGCTTTTAAGGAACAACTTATGTTTGAAAACATAATTTAAATATACTGAAGATTTCAGGATACTACATCCCCAAAGGCTAAATTGTCTCTAAATAATAAAGAACCAGGAAAAGAAAACAATAATTAAGACTATGTCCTAAAAGTGTTCGAAGTAAATTAGTGGTCTTTCAAACTATTTTACCACGGCAGTATCTACAAAGGGATACCTATTTTTTAAAAAAATCTAGGAGTTAGTCAACATATTTAAAAACTGACATCATTTTATTATTTGGATCAGAATGACAAGCAAATGCGAATATAAAGAATTTGAAGTATTGGAGGTCAATGTTATCATAATCTAAATATACGCATGAGTGTTAACAAGTTTTCTTACAGGTTTCAAATTAAGTCTCTGAGTTTGGAAGACAAGCTATTAGGAGGAAAATGGACTGTTCTTGTGTACCTACTGTGTGCTTCATGAGTTTTTGACACCATGGTTCAGTTTACAGTCCATAAAAATACACTGAAAGCTGAAGCCAACATAATAATTCAAACCTGAGTTTCCATTTTTTTATTATTTAATTTGATAATATTACTGTTTGGCTTGATAACATGCAATATGGCAAACACTTTGAATTCATAGAATGAGTATATTTTAACAAAATATTATTATTTCAAATGTAAAGATGACAATATGGTTTAGAAAACATGTATCTGCTGATATTAAAAAGTGAGAGTTGTCTGCAGGTATTGTTCTATGTGGATCCAGGCTGGTCAGTTTCTGTATTCATTGACTTGCTAGGTTAGAGCGCTGCACACTGCAGATATATTGGACCAAATGAGATTTAATGCACTGGCTACTGACTCTGAGGTTTAAGAAAAGTGATACTTTTCCCTGAGGGGCACATTATATTGGGAACATAAAATATCAGAAACTGACCATTTTGTCTTAAATTCATCTTGTCCATGGAATTTGTCAGATATTGTTAAAGTACCAGACCGTCTGAATTTAGTACACTAGTTTTAAGATTGAAGCTAGCTAGGGTAATCAAGAAATACATTAATGCAAACGTCTTTACTCATCCAGAGTCCTACTGCTTATATTAACATGTAACTTATAGACATACAGTCATTTGCTGATAATTTTGTAAAAATATATCACATCATGATCATCAGATAATGCTCTCCCCCCCAACATCAATAAACCACAAATGATTTTCTGCCATTAAAGATGAAATTAGCTAATTTAAGGAAAGAGTCATTTCCCAAAATTTTCACTATTCTCTACTTCAGTAATGTGTCAAGGGTTCTTAACATTGAGTGTGAAGCACTACTCTGAGCTCTTTTGGGATCTTTCTCTAATGTAAGACACACCACAGTCTGTACTACATTTAGAGTCTGAATGTTGGAAGGTACCATGTGGCAAAAGTTAAGAACATACCTTAGGTTTCCATACTGGCTCTGCATTCCTCTTGCTGAATTCTTGCACGGCCTTAGGCAACCTACTTAAACTGGCTAAGCCCTGGGTTTCACTGGTGGAGGATGGAGGAAACAACAGAATACCACTCTGATGAATTTTTAGTAAAGATAAGTGAGGTAAGGAAGGAATGCATGTTGCTTAATATGTTGCCTTGCATATGAAAAACTCGTAATAACTATCAAATGTAATCATTAACAAATTTACAAATCTAAACGCTAGTTGCTTTCCTCTGGTTATTTTTTATGGTCAGATTTTAATGAACACTTACAGGTGATATGTTCTATTCTGGTAAGATGCGTGGTAAGGTTACTTTTTCTATGATTCTAACATGTTCTCAATTGCTATGTGTATACCTCTGACTCATTCGTCAGACTGGAAGAGCTCATTCAGCTCGTCCTGGCCTTGGGTTTCTGGCACTGCTTATGCTACTTTCTGAGTTTACTTGTAGTTTAAGAACCAAAACTCAAAGATGAACAATTATGAGAATTTATTTAGACAAACGTTTACCAAAACTGAGTAGACAAAGAATTATTAAAAATCAAGCACACTGTTCCAGGTGCAGGGGTGTGGCAGTCCCCACTAATCCTAGCAGTGGAGAGGAAGAGTGTGGAACAACCAGAGTTCAGTTACCCTCAGCTACAGAACAATGGGAGTTCAGCCTTGGCAAGGGGAGATTGTTCAAAGAAGGGACAGCACAGCAGAGGAGAGCAGCTGATGGCAGCAGCTGTGAAGTCAGTGAGCCCCAAAGGAATAGACCGAGAAAACTGGAACGCCATGAAACTTACATGATCTACAACAGAAGGCCAAGCTTAACAGACAGTCTGAAGCACTGAAGACACAGGGAGCCAGGAAAGTCGGTTCTATGTAAAAATCTGGACAAGACAGTAATATTGAAAGGACTGATGACCTGGAAGCCAGAGCGGAGGGGACAATGAGAAGTAACAGTCCTACTGTGTAGAGCTTCTTCAGTGCGTGGGCTGCATTGTGGGTCAATATCTGTGGGGATATCACTGTGAAGGAGGTGACAAACCAACGCTGAGAGATGACAGCAACAACAGTGAGGGAGATATTCTTTAAACTCGGGTATCCTTCAGCTGTATCTTTTATTATTTTAGAAATGTGAGTGTTTTGCCTCGTGTGTGTGTGTGTGTGTGTGTGTGTGTGTGTGTGCACCTCAGGTGCACACCTGGTGCCTGAGAGGTCAGAACTGGTGCTACAGATAGCTGTGGGCCACCATGTGAATGTTGGGAATCACACCCAGGTCCTCTGAAAGAGCAAAAAGTTTCTCTTAAGCACTGAGCCAACTCTCCTGTCCCATGGGTAATGCTTTCTAAGAGCCAATGCTAGAAACTCATAGGGAATGTAAATTAAAATTAGAACCGATGTTGGCAGGTAGTGCCAATTCATTATGGGACACAAAAGTTTTTCTTAAGTAGGACACTAAGAATTTAGCTGCCTGAAAAAAATGTCATGGAGTTAACAAAAGCAAAATTGTTGGTTTACTGAACAAAATAAAAAAAAGACTTCTTTGTCCTTTGCTTGGATATGGATCTGACTCTTTACTTCAATGAGTACCAAATTCACTTAAAATTAAAAACAAAGATATTGGCAAGGATATTGAGATGATAATGTAACATCACGCTTGAAAGAATAAACCATCAAGATAGAACAAAGCCAATTGAAATGGAACAAGCGAACTTATCACAATTCAAGGTTTTCTACAGTATTAAAAATACTACTAAACAGAACCAAGACTGCTATTCAAGAGAATGGCAAAATACTTTTCTATGTTAATTTTTATGAGATTATTCTAAATGTGGTAAATGTAGGCAATTATTTGATAATTCCTTTTAGTTTTCAAATGTAATTTTGAAAACTAAAACTACTATTCTCAAGCAGTTTGTGAAAAAAATAAACTTTATTAGAAATAAGCACTTTAATGCCGAGACACAAAGGCTAGGCTTCTTAGACACACATTGGTGTTCATCTGTACATGCAATCACATAGTCCCATTCACACACACACGCATCACAGTCAAAATGCATCTTAAGCCTGTTCGAAGAAGACACAGAAGGAAGTATTTGTGGGTTTCCTTGATATCTGCACTTCTTGTAATCTACCAGAGTATGCTGATGAAAGTGCATATTAAGTTATTAACCAGTATTCAATACATATTTGTTTCAAATCCCCATAGGGAAAAAATTATTAATTCCCAATCCAAAATGATGCTGCAAACTTCTAAGTAACATCTTAAAAAGAAAACCATCATCCTTTCTGTTAATTAGGCAATCTTGTTTTTTTTTTAAATGTGGAACATTTGAAAAATAATAGGCAAGGATGTAATGTTACAGTGAACATAGCTACTAGGTAAGTAAGATAATTTAATCAGGACATGTTTTTAAAATAATATTTCAATTTATGTTACTATCCTATAAGTGAAACTTATTTACAATGATTAATATATCTTTTCATCAAATTTGACACTATTACTAGGTAATGTAAATATATTTATCATGTAAAATTACAACAATGCAATTTTGTGATAGATATTAATCACTGTCTCATTTTTATTTTGATAGAATTTCTTCTAGATGTGTCATTTCATGTTAGGCTTTTTTGTGCTGCTTAATATTATAATTAATAATTCATATTTTTGTCTTTCCCCTCTCATTTCTGACAACTTTTATTTTTAATCAGTGGGCATGTGCCAAATTGGTTTGTTATTTATTTATAATGTAAAATGACAGGGAATTGAATATGTGGACTAGACAGGGAGATTGTCTTTCATAAAATAAAATTTTCTTAGTAATGGGGATTTTTTTTGGCTTATGAACTTGAATGTTTGTGAGAGGTTAGATCAGACGCCACTACCATTGCATGACAAAGCTGTGTTCAATACATTAAGTAGAATTGTTATTTTTTTTTTAAATTCAGTTTAGCTTTGTGAAGACATCTGGAGATATGCATAAAAAGAGAAAAAAAAAACAAATTTGTAAAAGATTCCCTATTCTGATAGATCATATAGTGCCAATTAAGTAAAAATTCTGACAAAAACCAGATCTATTTGTATTCCTTCCTAAGCTAAAACATGCAAATTTAGTAGGAACAAACAGAAAATTCCAAAGATATGGGACTGAAAAAATAAAATGTTCTGTCTGTGGGGCTTTATAGAATAGAACATTAAGTAATCTCTTTAATTCTGCCCATAACCAGTAACCACATATCCTGAATGTTAGAGCACTGATCAGCTGCCAGAAAATTCAGAGATGGTTTCCAGAACATCAGCTAGCAAATCATTATGGGAGCTGGTTCTAACAAGGACCCACAGGCCACCGAGGACCTGCCATCAAACGAGATTCTGCAGGGACATGTTCTTCCAACCAGCACCAGTTCCCCAGGTACAATTATGTTTGGGAACTACACTTTCACAGAAAAACTTGTCCAGCTCACCAGAGCTTTCTATTGTCAGAGAAATCCTTTCAACTCATCCTGTGTCAAACGTTAGAGAATTCAAGGAATACAGCAAATTTCACCAAATTATATCTTCTCTAAGATTGTAGTGTCTCTCATTTTTTTAAAAATTAGTTTAATTACCATAGTGAACCATTTTGGCCCCTTAGACCAGACTCTGACACCACCACTTTAGACTCCAGCACTTGGAAGAAAAGAACTTAACAAAACAAAAATGGCCCCATATCTCACGGGAAACCTATTATTTACAGATTAATGTTGTAATATAATATTAAGCATTTCAAAAATGTTTCTGACTTTAATTGTTTGGATAATTATTAAAATATAGACTGTTGTAAGTTGCCATTGAGTCAGGTGTGGGAACTGGTTAAATCACTGAGTGATAACTCATTTGGGGTCAGTGTGAGTCAGACAGAACACAAGCATTCTGACACATCACTTTGCTTTTCTTCTAGTTCCTTGCCCAAAAGCAGGGCACACACTCACTTCAAAGGCTCTGTAGCTAGGAGAGGTTTTACCATGGTTGTGTATACACAGTGCTCATCTTTGAAAACTGTACTATGACAAAAGCTAATCGTACAATGTGGTAATCTAAGATTATACAGTCTGTGTGGTTCAGCTAAGAATGGGAATAGTGATGTTAATGCCAGTCATCTAAGGCAGTATTTATTATCTGGTTAGAGAGTGTTTGTTTTTAACTTATTATTGTGGGATTGTACAACACCTTTTAAAGTTTGATACTACTCTAGATAGAAGAAAAGAAGCACCGTATATCCAAGTGTGGATGGCACGCAAGACTACTACCTGGTATCTGTATTTCACCAATTAAATGTAACACGAGTAGGAAGTGGTATATTTAAGATAGCTTTCATAATAACTACAGCATAATGAAAGAAAATAGAAACTATTTGAGTGGGTATAATATTCTTGAGATGGTAAACTTTTAACAGAGCTTTACCTGACTAAGGTATTTAAAACGCGTTCCCAATAGGTAGGAAAAGCATACACATTAATGCATACACACGTTAAACAGTCATTAATATGCATGACTCCATTTTAGGGATGAACAACACCACCGTGCTTGATAACACTTTGATTTAAACGATACAGTACTTATGAATATGGAAGTTGAGTGAGAATTCAGTTTTGCTTTCCAGAAGTTAGGTTAAGGAATAGGAGGTGTAAGAGATGAACATATGTACATTTGTGTGTGCGTTAAATGGAACAGTATCATCATTCTGTGCCTATACATTTCTATGCAACAAGTATTTTTCTTCATATCCAGAATTTATATGCATTTTTATTATGACATTCTTTGAGAATTCTTCTATATACTCCAAATGGACTTTTCCAAATGCAAACTCCCATGATTTGGCCTTATTAACATGTTTCCATCGGTTCCTCCAGAATGTAAGAACTGAGTTCTGTTTAGAAAACAATCATTTTCATGATCAGCAGTAATATTTTCTATACTATCTGGAATAAGACTATAGAAATATAAAGCATTAAATATGTACCTAGATAAAAATAGTTTTATAGAGCCCAACTGGTATCTGAGAGGTGAGGACAGGCTGAGACAGACTCCTTGGCTTCCTTCTGTTCAAAATTTCCTGTTTCCCTATGTCCTATGGTTACTACCATGGAATATGTTAAAATATCAGTAGGGACTCTGTTTCAACTTTTCCTTTCAAAACAGAGTAAATGCTTAATGGAAAAAAAATGTCCTTCCTATCTCCATGCCAGGCACCATGTAAGATCCACAAACATAAAAGCCAGGCAAATAGTATTTTATACGCTCCAAACCTTAGTGACATGGCACTACAAAAATCCCAAGTTTAGGCATGTGACTTGACTATAGCACTGTGGGACAATCTGTACTTTTATTGGATAGTCAAGTGATTCTTTTCAGTCCATCCAAAAACACATTACTTCAAGAGACACAGGGGTGGTTTTATCAAAAAGGCTTTAATTGTTAAAATTATTACAAAAAATGATTGACAGCTATCCCAGTTAACATAGGTAAAACTAAACACATACTCTTATAAAACCATGTTGGTCATAATTTTAATCTGTTCATATGTATAAATAGTTCTTCAGAATTACTCAAGACTTACAATAAAAAGTCATGGAAGAGGAAGGGGATTCAAATAGCAAGTTAAAGATATCATTTATTTTCTGAAATGAAAGCTACCAACAGTTGAGTTTAGACAGAGACTGGGTGATGGCAGATAAGCAGCTCCAAGAGCATGATAGTTTTTATTTAGACATATCTACAAAGCTCTGCCTTTTACTTTTTTGAGCCTATATGTCAACAGTCTATCATATTTAAATACCTTTATGAGAATTTCAATTGCTTTATATTATTTCCAAGTATCCAGTCTTAGTTGGAAGTACCAATACTCGACAAAATACCACAGTAAAGGCTGAAGCTGTCAAAGATTGAGTTTGAAATGTCTGTCACAGGCTCATGTTGTGAATGTGTCCCAGATGTTGGACTGATATTAGAAGGCTGTGGAAACTTCAGGAGTTGTGGTCTACCTGTTCAAAGCACATCACTGGTGGCAGGCGTTTGGAGACTATACCTACTCCTGGTTCTGGCCTGTTACTTTCTGCTTCCTGGTCTATCATGATATCACCTGCTTTAGGTTCCCTCTATTGGGTGTACTCCTGTGCCTTCCCTGCCATAATGGAATGAAAACTGCTAATACTGTGAGCTAAAATAAATTAATTGCTTCTATTAAGTACTATGCTTACAGATAAATCAGAATAACTAATATTTACATGTAGAGAGTAAGAAAGACAAAATGGAGCTAAAGAAGATACCATGGACAAGATGGAAGACAGATATCCATATAGAGTTTTAAGATAATTTGCTCTTCATTCCAAAAGTAATTTCCCCCTAATTTACAGATGAAGATAGTGAGATGCTTAGCCCCAACAGCTAATATGCAATAGATTCACATTATAAGGTGAACACCACGATGCCAAACTTTTAAAGACATAATCTCATTTTCAACAGCTTATAAGACTATTACTGCTTGAATTTTATAAACGAGAAAGCAAAGTTAATGGAGTGACCGGGTTTAAAGTTGTTGAGTGACCAACATATGAACTCATATCTGTCTGGTTTCAATACCTAAGTTTTCAAACTTTATAAAAGTAATTCTTAACTCTAATTACACATTATAATTATCAAATATTTTTTAAATATCTATGGATGATCTAATGTTAGTCCAAAAGAATTGAATCTGAATTTTTCATACAACAACTCAAGACATGACTTGAAGCTTTCCTGGATCACATTAACACTCAGTCAAGTTAGAGAAGCACTGTGTTATGCAGTCCAAGCTCTCTGAAGCGCAGTAGATGTTTCCTGGGAAGTGAGACAGTATTAGGAGCCAGGTGTCCTCAGCTTCCTCACAGTAGCATTCCTTGCTGTCCCCTGTCCACCTTGCCATTCTCTGTTGTCATGTGTATGCAGAGAAGTAAAATGTATTGGAATTTTTTATTGAAATGCTGTAACAGAGGAATCTGGCTATAGTTCATAAACCTGTTCCTATCTCCATATTAAACATAAAGAATGAAGACAAAGTTGAGTCATTTCTCTCTTGCACTTATTACCCAAATGGGAATACAAGGCTGCCCTTACACATTGTTTGCCCAAAGCTAAAATGGGCTCTTCCACAAACTTAACAAGAACTACGAGATAGGGGGCAGTAATTCATTTACTGTGCTTCATGCTGCTGGCTGCTGTTTCGTGTAGTATTCCAAGGCAGCTAAGAGTCAATGAAAGAAAATTAAGTGAAGAAAAAACTATCTATCCTGGGGTGACAGTAAGATTCAAAGCTGGAAGGTCTAGGTTCATGTCTGTACTCTGACACTTTACTGTTATGACATGAAGAGATTGAGTTTTTCTTTCTTTTTCAATACTGGAACTATATCTCCCTTAGGGCAGTGAATCAGAAAGTGTCGCTTATTCAGTATCTCACTAAAGACTTGATAGAAATAAAATGGTAAGTTTGTATTCTAGAGTCAGAGTCAGAGATTGTTGTACATGCAGAACGGGCCTTCTCTGTAGTTTGATTACTGCAATGATCCTGATCTGCGGGTGGTCCTGATGTATATTCTCCCATTAGGTAGCTGTCTAAGGCTACAGGAGAATGTTCATAAAACTATGGGTTTTTTTTTACTATCAGGAATCTCGAATCCACTTCCAGATTTAGAGAAATAATGTTTCAACTTACATTAGTTAGATAATAACCTCATTTCTGATTTTTACTTTGAATGTGTAGACGAGGCACAAGTCAACCAGAGGTTATCCAATTAGCTTGGAGTCAAAGAGAAAGCAAGGAATAGAGCTGCAAAAGAAACCCCAGCATGAACTTGATTTTAATTCAATCAAACTGTTAAGGTACCGACCACGCACCTTCTACTATAATGACAACGAACCTTTTAATAAATAAGTTTCAATCGTTTAGTTATGAAAAATAACAGTAGCTTTTAAAAACAGATTGGCATCTATAGTTCTGATCTAAGGGATATTTATGAAATAGCAATTTAAATGTACACTTTGAAAATGTACAATTGCCCTGATCTTTATATATGTAAAAGATGGGCATTATAGATGTTCCTCACTTCCCACTTGTGATTACTACAATGGTGGAGAATATGATAAATAACAGTAGTCATCAGTTTTCACTTGGATATACACTTCTACAGCGTTATTTGGATACTATAACCTATGAACAATGTTAGGGAATGCTTTGAGGTGGTCTTCCCCCACTCTCCTGTCACAAGTGTTCTTTCAGTTCACTCTAATTTATTTGATACAGCGGCTAAGATTATTGATACTTTTACATATAAAGGTACTGAAAAACAAAGAGCAAGAGAATGGATTGCTAATGAAATTCTCTGATTGTCAAAAGTACTTTGGAATGATCAGATGGTAAATAATAGTATAACATAAAGTGTTTAGATGCTACAACACTAGTCACAGTAATGAATGCAGAGCACATATGAATAGAATTTACATTTTATGCAGCTGCTATGTATGTATATAAAATACACAGAAGCTAATTTTTCAATAATACTGGTAAAATGTTGTTCAAAACCTACTCTTGTTGTCTCCCTTTGAAAGGCACTATAGAGAAAAACACCCACTTGTCCAAGTGTGCACACGAAGGCTAGAAAAGGAGCTACTTAACATGCATGAAAAAGATCAAATAACAACAGAGAATGAAAAAAACAGAATCATTAATAGAATAGCAATATAGACACACACAGGATGACCCTAAGAAATATCAGGGATAAATAATGTTAATGTGTGGTACGAACTACAATAAAGGTATATGAACATATACTAAAAATACAGGCATATGCTCTTTCTGTTCACTGAAGCATTTTTATGGTGTTTTATTTTTCAATGGAATTAAAAAAGACAGAGTAAGAAATATTTTTGTTGAATGTTGTTGTTATTGTTGCTGCTTAAGTTTAAATATGATATTCTAATATAAACTCCATACTAGACTCTTTGGACACTTCAATGAACTCGGTGCTTAACAAGAAGCTACCCCTATTCTGTTATTTAAAAACATTTATTCATAAAACACAAACACCTGCTTATTAAGTATGGTAAGATCTAGTCTATGGTTAATTTCCTTCTGATGAGATGAAAGAGGTGTTAAGAGAAAGGGAGTCTATTAGTTATACAACAAGTGTCTAATTTGGGTTCCAGGAAAGTAGAGGAAAAGATAAAAGTCCCAAAAGTCAAGGAGACCTGAGCCCCATGGCTGAATACACCATGTAATACAATTTTCTTCTTTCATTTGTTCTGCCCTTTTATACAATCAAAGACTGTCTCTATGATATTTTCTGGACCTGGTCTGTAAAGAGCAGGGTTGGATTTGCAAATCCAAGTACTTTTCAAGCTACCTCAAATTTCCAACTTGGAGAGGACATTCATTTTCTCAGAGACTCGGAGGAAAAAAAAACACCACTCAGCCAAGTCACAAGACTTTTGCATATTTCAAGAATAGGAAAATGGAAAGCTACCTCCTATGATAAGAAAGGCCTAGTAATGATCACAACAGTAACATTAATAACACTAATCTGGATTGTAGAGAATGACTGAGTACAGGGATTCACCTGCATTAAGGAGAGTCCAGAATCTGGAGGTCATTAAGCTGTATTTCCATCTTCAGGACTCCGCCAAGCTTACACTCTTTGGAAAGCTGTGAGTACTCTCAGAACAGACTCGGTAATGAGATCGGAATGAACGCTGGACGATGACATGAAAGCATCTCCCTGCCCCTGTAATCAAAGTTAACTATTAAACCATGTGTCGTTCATCCTGATTTGGTTTACTTAGTTCTAGAAACAAGGACACACTGATCAGATTGCCCAGGGCAATTGAACACCCAGTGAAGCCTCTGTGATGATCATGTTCCTCCCAAGAACCCACTAAAAAGGCCTTTGCTTATCAGGCCATCATTTCTGCACTGCTGATGAAGGATGGAAAATATTTTCTTTTGAAGAAAAGTTCTTCCCTTCCATTAATTTTATACTTTGGAATATTCAAAAATTTTCACTGTGTAATCTTTTCCACTTGATTCTATTATTCAATTCCTTTCTCTCTCTCTCCCTCCTTCCCTCCCTCATTCTTTCTGCTACTCTGTCTTTTGTACTCTAGTTCACTCTTTTAATTATTTATAGACATCCTTGTCTGCACACTTAATCCTACTGGAAGATGGCTTTGGGATAATAGAAATATGGAGAGGGAATTGGTTTCATTGACATATTTTAGGTTCGTCCATGACAGAGAGAATATTATTGACTTTCTCATGTGCTGTACATTCTACAGCTTAAAAAGGCCACAACAGTATCTGTAAAATCAGTACTTAGTCACTGTTCAATCCATTTTGAAAACAGCTGCTGCAAGGCTCATTTTTTTCTATTAGAAGGAGAGTTTTGTTGTGGTTGGTTTCATTTTCCTCATGGAATCACATTACCAGAGAAATACAAGACTTGAACATTGTTTAAAAATGTGTTATGATTTGGATTTATCTATACTGAATCTATGTTCAAAACATGTAACTCTTCTATATTTTTTATAAGCACAAACACAAGTGTGCACAGATGTTAAAACTTAAAATGATGTCCTGTTCTTTCCTGGATATTTTCTCATGTCAACTATTTTTTGGGGGGGGGGGGCGGGGGGGGGGGGGGTAGGCAGAAACAAGATGTATCATACATATGTGGCATTTTAAACCAAACTTTTATTAACACTATGAACAAATATGTCTCATTACTTTTGTATTGAAAGTAAAGTAGATTTTTTTATATGAATGGATTTTACAGATACTGTTGTGGACATTTTAAGCTGTTGAATGTACAGCACATGAAAAAAGTCAATAAACTGATCTCAGTCATGGATGAAGCTAAAATATGCCACTGGAAACAATTCCCTCTCCATATTTGTAATATCCCAAAGACATGTTTGTTTACATCTATGAAAAAGATGAGCTATAAATACCATGATAGGAGGTCAATCTATAAAAGACTCTTGAACAGCAAATGTTGACTTACAAAAGTACTCAACATATTAACAGAGGAAAGCAAGTTGAAGACACTTGAGATTAAGAGAAAAGGTTAAAAAAAAGTATTTAGTCAAACTGAGGTTTGTAAAATACACCAATATTAATTTATGTTTAAAACAGTATTTGGAGCTGGGAACTGGGCTCAGTAGTTTTTTAGCTTTTGCATATTCTTTTCTATGTTCAGTTCTTACTGAATGTTCATGTAAAAATATCTACTTTATTTTCAATTTGAAGGAATAAAAATAGGACATCAAAGTTAATTCTTTACTTTGCTGTCTGAAATTAACTATGTGGTCAATTCATAGCACAGACTTTAGCATATTACAACCTTGAATTCCATCATTTAAGAGGTTGAGGTTAAATTTTTCTCATATATTATGGGAAGAGAACAGTAAGTATTACAGAGGACTGTTTTAAGGTTAAAATGGTTAGAAAAAAGAAGTCACTCAATAAATGGCAGCCAAATCACCACACACAGTAAAAACCAAATAAAAATATTTCTAGGCTTGTTGCTCTATTAGGTAGGGCTGATATCCATGCTACAAAAGCCATTAAGCCTCAATAATTTGGACATTTTAAAATACTCTTCACAGAGTCTTTTAATGACATTCCCCAAAGGTCATACTTGCTTATGCTAGTGTGGAGCTGCTGCATTTGAAGGGAATTTTATTTGGTTCAGAAAATAAGTCTTGCTCCCAAAATCCAGGATCATAGAGACCACGTCACAAAGGAAAAGAGTGATATTTTAGAAAAACCAGGGTAAAACATTATTAAAAATTACTGAACATAGATTCTTAGGATAACAGTAAGTGGCCAAAGTCAGCACACAGTGAGAAGAAATATTCTCTAAACAAACAGCCTACAGGTCAGAAGACTGGAAAGACTTTAGGCAGCTGAAAGAAATGGAAGAATCAAGTGCAATACAGAGGCCAGCAGGAAGACAGCTTAAAAGGTGCTCAAAACCCTGACTCTAAAATGAGGGGTCAGCAAGACTCCAGGACAGTAGACATTAGTGGTAACAAAGCAAGAGCAGGATTAGTAGAAAGCAAAGAGGGTTTGAAATGAAATCCTTAATGTACAAGGTAGTTACAAAATACAAATATTGACGGGTTAAATCAGGATGAGGAGAATAAAAAGTCAAACATGGACAGAGCTGAGGGGGAAATATAGTCAGTTTGGTACTCAACTGTCATCACAATTCATTTGTGTTTCACATCCCACTGTTTGTGACATTAACAGAATTTCAAATTTAGCAATGAACTATTTTTATGTTGTGAATCTCTGCAGCCATTTTCCATATGTATCTATTGCAGCTAGCAATAATAGCCTTTTGATCTTTAAAATGCTTCCAATTATACTATTCAGATCAGGGGTCATGTAAGAATTTTTCAAGTATTTCTCTTTTCTATCACTTCAGGTAAAGCATTTCACATCGTATTTATTTTCATTGAGCCCAAATTATCTGGTCATTTCAGTAAAATAAAAAATCATTAGGATACTGTTGTTTTTATTATCATTTTCATATGATTTGGTTAGCTAGGGAGTTTGAATTGCATTTTAACTAAAATAATTATAGCACCTTTTCTATGAAGGTATTTAAATATATCACATTTACATCCAGATTTCTTATGTGTCAAATATTAGGCAAAACAATTTCAAGTGTTTTAATTTTAATTTACATACTCATATATTAAAGCATGCTACATATTGATATATATTAATGAGCTTATGATTATTGTCTAAAAGGCTCTTATATCTTATTACTATTGTGGATTTTATAGTTGGTAGCAGATATCATTTACCGATTATCCATTATGTACCAAGATATATCAAGAACTTTACAAGAGACCATAAATACAGACCAATGAGGGAGCTTCTAGTTCATTTTTTCATTTGAGAGTTTAAGACAAAGAAAAGAACAAGGTGCTTGTGATCATACTATTTTCAGAGGGTAGAGATGGTGTCAACAAATGAAGCATATTCTGGTAAGAACATGGCCCGTGTTCTCTGTCATATACTTCTGCATTTAAAACTGAAGCAAGGTAGGGTGTGGTGGTGCACTGCTTTAATCCCAGCACTCAGGAGGCAGAGGAAGGTGGATCTATGTGAGTTCAAGGACAGCCTGGTCTACAAAGTGAGTCCAGGACAGCCAGCCAAGGTTGATACACAGAGAAACCCTGTCTCCAAAAAACCAAAAACCAAAAAAAAAAAAAAAAAAGACTGAAGTAAGAGTACAGTTTTTAAAAGTTCACACAGTGCCAGAAATACAATTCAGTGGTAGAGTGCTTTCCTGGCATGTGTAGGGCCCTCAGTTCAATCCCAATACCACAAAATGTAAGTAAGATAAAATAAATAAAAAGCTAACGATGTATTGTCAACTGCTTTTGTAAGATAACACATCAATTCCACTGTATTGCCCACTCTGTAGCCCCAACGAGGCTAGTGATCTTCATTTGTTGACTGTCGTGCTTAAACACAGATTTGATGATTAGAGAATCTTCCTCATCAAGATGTCACTTTTAGGCAAAACTGTATTTTTTCTTTTCCATAACTGGTGTTTGAAGAAAGCTGCACTACCTTATGATCACTGGGGTTTTAGATTGAAAAGCTCCTTTTAATAACCTAAGTCCCTAATTGCAAAATAAATAGCATTTAATGAAGAGTCAAACATAAATTCTACAAAGAAACAGAAATTTGATTTGCATAGTATTATCTATATATTATGCTAACCCACACTCCATTTTTATGTATATTCATATATAAAACCTAGATTTTTTTCAATATATATTGCAAAGATGATATCTCTGATTTGTCTTCAGATGGAACTGTGCCTTGAATTATCTTGTCCCTAGGGCTAATGCAGGTACACTGGAAAAATGCTCCTGGGAAATGATATAAAAGCAATAATCGTAAGAGCAATCACAATAGTGGGTATGATATTTGTTGAATACTTTCCACTGTCTCAAGTATTACAACTAGCAGTTCAAATGCATTATCTTTTCTCAAAATATTGTAAGGTGGTATGAAATGTTAATCATCTCATTTTATGGAACAGGATAATTTAGGCACAAAAGCCCAATGATTTGCCCAAGATGATTGCCAGCAAGGAAGCAAGAGCAAGGTTTGACCCCCAAAAGCCTGTCTTTCTTATGTGTTTTAGGTGGAGGTTATGACAGACACTCTCCATTTTATCAATGCTATCTTTTGGCTGATTTGGTATACTAGTATGGTCGGGACCCATTTGGTCTATAAGCTCAAAGTTGAAGACTTCTAACAAGTCAAAGTTTGAGATACTGCTATTCATACTACTTGTCAATTAAAACACTCCCTTCTGAGAAGGTATGATGAGCTAGCTGAAGCTTAGAACATAATACATGCTTTAAAAAGTACCTGAAGCGAGGCCGAGCAATAGCTCAGGTTAAGAGCTCTGTTTTACAAAGGAACCCAATAGTGGTGATCATTTACCAGTACCCACATGGAAGCTCACAATCACCTGTAAACTCCAGTTCCAGGGACCTGAGCCCTCTTCTGACCTCTGAAGGCATCAGACATGAACATGGAACACAGACACATAGGTAGGCAAAACACTCATACACATAAAATAAGAAAGTTAAAAAAGTGTCTGATGAATGTCAAAAATGGCATTTGTAAGTAGTGAATTAAAAGGTGATTTTCCTCTTTTTTTGTTCCTCAATATACTTTCCTGCTGTTTAAAATACTTTCATTACAATCCCTTGCCACTTGCTGAACAAAGAGAAACTTAGAACTTTACTAAATTTCTTTCATTTTTGTATTATTATCAGGCTGTTAGTATCAGTTAAAATTTGTTCAATGTTTCGATCTTTCTAGCATCGTGTTTTTTACTCTGTTCCCCAATAACTTTACCAAAGTCACATTTGATGTTAACCATCAGTCTTCTCTACTGTGGCTTAAGCCCCTCTAATAGGGACTCCTAGCTTATTTAGTAGAATGCCATGCTTCCTGAGCACCTTCCACTCAGTTCCATGAAAAAAACTTGAACACATATTCTCAGAACAAAGACCTGAAAGCAACTGCTGACTCCCTTAAAAATACCCAGATTTCCTCTGCAGAAGTTTCCCAGAAGTCTCCTGAATCCACAGTTATATTTTGTATAAGCATCAGATGAGGGAAAAAATACAACCCACACTATGACACAATAAAGTCACAGGGAACAGAGAAAGTCATGCCTCAAAAAGCATCTTCTTTCTATACATATATTCATTTCCACTTTTGTTTAGTCATTTTATCACTTCCTACTCCAACATAATAGAAACCCTTATGAAGTCAAACCCTGATCTCAAGATAAGTTTATACATAAATTCATTCTTATGTTAAGTTGGCCTTGATAATACC
This sequence comes from Lophiomys imhausi, assembly GCA_907164525.1. Taxonomy (NCBI): domain Eukaryota; kingdom Metazoa; phylum Chordata; class Mammalia; order Rodentia; family Muridae; genus Lophiomys; species Lophiomys imhausi. Next base: position 3,505,825 of record CAJQZJ010031868.1, read on the forward strand.
CTAACAACATGAAATTATCCTAGTTGTGAACTGTTTCACACTGAAGACAGACAACCTTTCAGTAATCAGACCCAGCATATGATGTTGTATTAAAGTTCCCATTAATTATAAAAAACATTTTTAAATTTTTGTCAGATAGTGATATGTGGTTAAAGGCCTCAAACATGCCAGTGCTGTTCTGAGTACATTATTCCAGTTGCATTAGGAGACACTTATCACAGGGTACTGAATATGCATTAATGTTTAGTTCATGTTATAATAATGTACTTTTACCAGCTGTGGTTCGAATACTATAAAGCTTAAGGTCCCAATTTTAAAACACTTGTTTTTAGATTCTAATGTGAATGACTGTCTGGATAGTCTTCCAGACTGGCTGGATAGTCTTCTAGATGGCTGACTAGATAGTCTTCTAGACTACAGATCCTCAAGTGCTGTCTTCACAGCTTTTGACTCAGAAATTTCAAATTTCTAAAAATGCTTCAGTGAGTATTCCTGCTACAGGTGATCCCTGTCGAGTTCCATGTGTTGCCCCTTAAAATGAAGAGAAGACTAGCCTGCAAATGTAAGTTGTCCATCAGAACTGTCTGCGGGAACACTAGACTGTTTGCTAAAACTTTTGAAAGTAGACAGAAGGCAAAGGTGAAAAGTGCTAACTTTTAAGCCAGCAAGGGCTCTTTTTAAACCTTTAAAAAGACTGACAATCTGCTGAAAGTTAAAGAGGAAAAAGAATGGCAGCCACAGAGCAGGGCTTTATGCATATCTTGGGAGAGTGATATTGATTCATGAGGTTTATTTGATAAAATGTGTTTTAGTGTCTATGACAAAGTAGCTGAAATGTTTGACTTGTCTTAACAATATATAACATTGATTTATATTAAATAGTTTGAAGATCTCTTTTTCACTTAACTCCTTATTTTCAATATCTTGGCCTTATAAACTTAATACTCTCCCATCTTAGGTCCTTGATCTCCCCTCCCCATCCCACCTTCCTTCCTCTCCCCTCTCCTTCCATTTCCCCATCTCTTCTTGTCAAGAAAGAAGTGATTACTAACACATCATATCTCAGGGTGCATTGCATCTACTTCCAAGCTGAGTTTTAGGACACTGTAACCCATAATTCTTCTCAGTGGAAGTTTCTTGACATCTTAGCATTGTCTTCTCTAGACTCTGAGTCTATCATTTAAAGAAAATTTAGGGATGAATGAGAGAAGTTATTTTATTTTGGAGATGCTGTGGGTTGCATAATTTGTCACATTTTATACTTAGGTACAAGAGAGTAGAAACTGTACAGTATTCAAGCAAGTGTCTCTGTATGCACCTCAAGCTTGATTCCATTTTCACATATATCTTGGTTTACCATTTTGCTTTATTTCATCTTTATTACATACTTACAATTCATATACTTAGCATCATTGTTTATTTACCTCTGTCAACCATGTAAATTCCTTAATTGGAACAAGGTATAAAAAACAGCCAACTTAAAATGTGTACATGTGCATGTATGTTGTGCATTTGGTATAGAGATCATGTATATCCAAATTGTCAAATGAAAATTAACTTCCTTAGAATAACAGGATTTCTCATAGGCTGTAGGCGACTAGATGAGAGATTCACCAGGCACATTCATCTGTAGTTCTGTAATTTGTGGAGGCACAAAACTAAAATTCTACTAGTCTATGATCTATAGGAACAGAATAGTCAGTGTCATCACCAGATCACTAATTTTGTTGAAAGGAATATCAATTGTAGCTCTTTTAAATTATTTCTGCTTAGTTTTTAGTCTAAAAATGGTCTTTGGCATGTTCAATTCATCCATGTGCATGATTCTGAAAACCATCAAGAACTTATAATCTTACCTTGTTTCTCTTTGATAATGAGCCATCCAGGCTTGTCAGATTTGAGTGCAATTTAGTTGGTTGCAGTGTTCTATTTGAAGATTAGACATACAATATATACTGATATTCATCTTGACCTGTCCTTACATGACCACCATGGAATGTTCAGATAATACCATAGTATAGTGTGTTTAGCACTATATAATATTATATTTGCAACTAAATCTGATTTTTGTTCCTTTACTATTTTTTGATTTCCAAATCTTTCCAGGTGTCACAGAAATATAGTAGTACCATCTAGGAGTAATGCCAATTTATACAATTTATACTTGGTTTCGTTTTCTGTTTCTGCCACCCCCTGCTCCTATGGACAACCAATGCTGATCCACATTCCCATAATCACAGGTGGATTACAGCAGTGCTCCAGTCTAGCCTCTGCATGCCTTCTGCAACTCGTCTGTACGTAGTCCAGAAGCTAGCAGCTGGACTTCATTTTCGTTCTAATAGTCATCACCTTCTATTTCTCTAAGTCTCTGTGTACTTCACCACCAATAACAAGCTCAAAACTCAACCAAGTATTCATATTTAGTGGGTTAAATTAGACTGTATCACCAATTACTTGCCAAGGGTTCATGTCACTCCACAACACTCTGGCATTACCGCCTATGTATCAGAAAGCAGTAACAGTATTTTCTTAGAAAAAACCCTACGGGTGCTAAGCACTTCTATAAATCAGAGTGCTCTGTGGTAAGATGTTGGTTCAATTTTCAAGCCTTTCTACGTCCTCATAATGCTGTGATACTCATAAGAAAGAAGGCAGATGGTTTGTTCTCTGAACATATGCTTTAAGTGCCCTCTTTGCTATTTCAAAATAATGGACCAAATTTGCCCTCTAATACTCACAGAAAACTTTAAAGAGGCTGCCTCATGAAATATGAGAAAACTCTGGTCCAGTGGGAATTCAATCTTTTAAAAAAGCACACTTTCTAAATTTTCTTTTTAGTTCTATTCAACATGCTAAAACAAACTAATCTCTAAGTAACATAGAGTACAGTAAGAAAAGACTCCTAACTAGTAACATATTGTTTGGTTCAAGAAACAGATTAGAGACAAAAAAATTTCTGTTTTATTTATTTATATTTTAAAATTCTGAGTTTCTGAAAGCTAATGTTGCCTGTAGTCTAATTTCTGTGTAACTGCTGGATTTTCCACTTTTATTATTCCTATTATTATTACTATCATGTCGATGTTTCATTATTAAAGCACTTTGCAATTATTAATTAGTTAATTTAATCTAAATTGTATTTATGCCTTTGTTTTAAATCCATGCTATTCTCAGTTATTACTAGTCTAAAATGCTATTTCATCAGCCAATTACTCTCATTTGAAACAGCATGTTGTTGTCGGTGACAGCATCTTTTGTAGGTTTTCAGAGAATGTGTAATTCATCCCAGTATTTTCCACATATTATGTACATATTTTTGGGTGCTGTTCACATAATCTAACTGCACTTATAAAAAAAAGTGTTTCTGTTTACTATCTACATTTTATACATGAGCTTTTATTTCCTTACTTTTACATTTTTATGAATTACATTTAGTTTTGAAAAGGAGTTAAAAGTTGTTTCTTGTATCTTACAAAGACCTCAAACCTCAAAACTCAGTAGTCTGAGCAACATTCCAGATGAAATACACACACACACACACACACACACACACACACACACACACACAGACAATATGGACACTTTGGTTCTTAGAAGAGTTTGAAGTCTTAACAACTCCTTCAAAAACTTTCATGTTCCTGTAGAAATTTCAAGGACTAGCTAGGTCCTGATGTAAAACAGTGTTTACTTTTAAAACTAAAGGCAATAGCTGTACCCACATGTGTTTGGGACACAGTTAGGACGTATCATAATTAATGATGTTGAAAATAACAACAGATCTTTAAATCCAGTCATCATTTTGTACACAGTCACAAATATCTGAGCAAAATTGAAACTATTTTCGGGACAAATCATTAACATATTTTTTTGCTGATAAAGACAAACAACTTGAGAAAACAGTCTCTCCTTTTCACCACTCTTTCACCATAAATTCCGCATGAAAACTAAATTCTCAACTTGGAAATATGCTGAGCTGTATTCCAATAAACAACTCACCAGACTCCCAGCCACACACCTTCTGCTAGTTCTTTCGGTTCCCATGCACACACAATCACACTTACCTGTACAAGCCCCAAACATCAGTCTATGTGTGTTTTTTGAAATGAACTCTGTACCGATGCATTTTTTTCTGTGTTTCTTTCTAACCCTCGGGAATGTTAAGAATTTAGGAAGAGAGCCACAGCTTAAGAGAGCAATTATTTGTCAGTAAATACTCAATTTGCTTGTCCTGTGATTTTTCTTCTAACTTGCATATTCAATAATCCGTCCCTGACTGCGTCACGAGCACAAAAAGTCTTTTCTCCAAAAGAGAACACTTTCGCCAATCAACCTTCAGCCATGCCAGGGCACAGCTCGTCAGGGAGATTTGTTAGCTTTAATTAATAATTCCTTGTGCTGGCCATTTTCACAAATAACACAGTGAGACTGTGACACAGGATGGCTGTGATTCAGGCCGATAAAAAATACAGTGGATGGGGGTGGAAAGGGGAGGGAGAATTCAGACGCCGTTTGTAAACACCTCTATTCATACTCTTTCGGTTTACAGTATAGGGGACACTGCAGCTGAATTGCCACGTTATGTCCACCAATTTGTATTCAGATGGAAGCCATATGTTCTTCCACTTTTATCTGTTAGGGCCTCCCGGTGCCAACACCGTCACTGGACAGACAACATTTACAAAGGAGGTCTCTAGCCTCGGGATTGCAAAAGTTTACTGCAGGGTGAAGTTGAGAAATTGGATATACACGGCACTTCTCAGTGAGCTTGTGGAACAGCCTGGAACACAGAAGTACAAGATGTGAGTTGGACATTTTAGTTAGCCTTTAACAAAATTCTCAGGCCCAGTCCTCAACACAGTAAAGCAGCGATGGGAATTTGTTCAGGTTTGGCACATTTAGTAATTTTTAGCTACATATCACATATCATATTAAGGCTTAAGAACTTTGGTTGAAAAAAAAGACTTTCCCAGCTTGCCGACACAATCCATGCATCTTTTAAAATCATATCCATAACAGTGCTTGAACAAAGCATAAAGCAGCAAACAAAAGTGAGAATTAATAACACTTTTCATTTGATTCCATCATGCAATCATGGACAACACACTTGAACCCTGCTGTAAAAGATACACACAGAGTAAGCAAAACCAAAAAAATAAAAAATAAAAACCAAATAGGCAACAACAAAAAAATGTCTTTTCAAAGATTAGAAAATGTCCCTCAAAGCAACTAGAAAACTCAGAAGCATACTAATATGTTCATAGTCAATTTCAAAAGGCTCAAATCACTTGAGGGAAACAAAAATACAGAGAAAAAATTTTATTCATGTCCCTTATCTGACATGTGTAATGGCATGTTTATTAATTTATTAGACATATATTTATTGAGAATCTAGTCTGTATCATAAAGTTGATAATATTGGGACTGAGAGATGAATAAAGCGCAGACTCTGTCTTCAAAAAGTTCGTAATTTAATCACTAGAGGCCAAAAGAAAACACGTACCTCTAAACAAAACTATAAACATAGCACAAACATGCAGAAAAGCATGAAACGGGGCTCTCAGGCATGGCATATGAACTATTTCTAAAGGTAGAACTTGAGTACCAGTGGTAGGAAGAACATTCTGCAGAGAGGCAAACCTTTGAACCCTTTCTAAAACTATTACTAGAATCAGATTAGCAGTTCTAGGAACTGAGGGGTTTAGGCATAGTAATTTCAGATAAATACCTTAGATAGTAAACAGCTCAGGATTTAAAAACAAATCTTTTAAGGAACAAAGTCCTTCTCAAACCATAATGACTTGTCATTATTAGCAAGGTATGTGGCATCCCCAATACAGGCACAAATAGGGGTGCACACTGTCCTTGTCATTCTCAAATGTTTTCCTGGTGTCCAGGGCAAGTAGGGAGTATAGGAGTACATGCCGCATTTTTGTGTTTTCCTGCTCGTTTATCTTTTGTTCACCACATGCATACATTCATATTTGATCCCATCTGTTTGTATTGTGTCAGAAGATAAATCATATTTGCACGACTATTACAAGAAGGGGAAATATGTATTTATTTAGTGGCCACAGATACCTTCTGTCAGAGAACACATGCTATGCATTACAAAGGGTTGTAAATGGTAAGTGGGGAAAGTAATGATATATACTAACATGGCTTCATTGGAACTTATAATCCTCTTAGAAACAGGATGACATTCTCAATGCTATTGAACATTTGTTTTATAAGATATTCAAAATGTAAAGAAGCATCCAGAATACCAAACTTGTAAGTTATCATATGTAACCATTTAAACATTTTTGTACAGTTACTTATCCATTCAGTACGTATTTATGAAGCTCGTACTATCTGTCTATTCATGTAGCACTCACTTATAATAATAATTAAAACTATTGAGTACTTCCTATGTTGGTGACTGATGTAAGAACTCTATGTAAACATATATTTAGAAACATCTCATTTAATCATCAGAAAAATTGAGGTAGGTCCTATTTCAATTTTCATTGAACAGATGATGAATCTCACAAGTAGTAAAGCTGGATGATATACACTAAAATATTAAGATCTCTGTAACAAATACCTAACAAAAATAGTTTTAGCATATTATAGTTACATAGTCATATAGCATTTATGATACTATCTTTAATCTAGAAACTCAAATAGTATGGAATCTATTTTAAGAGTGAATATAAATGTACCCCACAAATAAAACTAGGATATAAGACTACGATATCTACTGTCCAGTATGCTGCACTAGGAGAAGAAATTGGTAAGTACATTGTGTTGGACATGGTTTCAAGTGGTTAAAACAAGCAAGCAAGTGAGCAAATGAACAAACAAACAAAAGTATGTAGCAAAATTTCTCGTTCCCCTTATTCAAACCTCATACACTTTTAGGAAGCAATGCAAAGTCATCTACATCATGAGACACAGAAAAGGCAGTGGTTTAAAAAGAGAGAGGAGAGACTTTGGGTCAGGAAGACCTAAACCTAAAATCCAGCTTTGTCACTTATTAGCTGTATGCCCAGTGTCAAATTATTTACCTTCTCTGATACTCAGTTTCCTTACTTGCAAAACATTGTGTTCTTAAGGAATATAACAGATATACTTTAGATGTGCAGCAATGAAACCACTGAGATGCACCTATCATATGCCATGGCTATTTCCATTCACAGTGCGGCAAGCACATGAAATCAGGATTTACTATTGTTGAATCAAATGATGTAGGGCATTATTAAAGCTTGCTTTAACAATAAATATAAATAAGTTAGTGAAAACAAATTGGATTTGGTAGCCTGGTAGTTTTCTTTTGAAGATGTTTCTTTTTTTTTTTTTTTTTGGTTTTTCGAGACAGGGTTTCTCTGTGTAGCCCTGGCTGTCCTGGACTCAATTTGTACACCAGGCTGCCTCGAACTCGCAAAGATCCGCCTGCCTCTGCCTCCCAAGTGCTGGGATTAAAGGCGTGCGCCACCACTGCCTGGCTTTGAAGATGTTTCTAATCTGGCTAAAATGTGTCTTTAAGAAGCAGCTAACAGACAAAATATAGACACAGGAATACATGTTTATAAACATTTTTTATTTTTAAAAGAAATCAATAAGATATTAACATATATTAATTAACTAATTAAAATTTTTTTAGGTTTTTTTCAAGACAGGATTTCTCTGTGTAGCTTTTGTTGTCTTAGAACAACAGGCTGGCTTCAAACTCAGATTCACCTGACTCTGACTGCTGAGTGCTGGGATTAAAGGGGTGCACCACCACCACCCTGGCTAAATTTTATTTAAAGGAGATTGAATAGCTTAGCTGGGACTCTCTGAAGAAGTAACCACTCAGTAGAACAACATGTCTCCTCCATGCCACCATTAGTATTACTCTAGTCCTGAGTACTCTGATGCTTTCTCTACATTCATTCTGTTTAGTCACTGGCTTTAGTAGAACCATCTTGAATTCTTAACCTAAATTATGGAATAAATATTGATGGAACATGTTCACTTATGGTTGTAAAACTAATTTTATGTCAAACTGGCATATTCCTATAAGAGTGGGGAGTGGTCACTGAAGGGCTTTAAGAGGACTCATCACTTATTTACTTGTATAGTAATAGTTTTGTATAGTTAAGTAGTTTTTGTGTTCTATTTTGTTGTTGTTTTTAGGCTTCTTTGATGTAGCATTGCCTCAACTCTTCATTAATATTTCTCATTTCATGCTTTCTGAGGTTGGCTTTGTATCAGGAAGGCAAGGATGCCTAAATGATCAATCTATATCCTACTTTCTGTCTAAACAGGGTCCCAGAGTGTTAGAATTTTCTAGAACATGCTTATTTATCAATTGTAAATTGTCATTTGTAGAAAGTAGATGGATGTACAAGTTTGTTATGGATTCTTTCTCTAAGATATTTGGATTTATAACAACTCAGTAAAGTTTAGCCTTCTTGGGTCTCTACACCTTCCAACTATCTGAATCTTACATAAAAAATATATTATTGCCTAGCTGAAAAAAAACCTCAAAAATATTGTAGACATTTAAATGTGGAACTATTTCTATAATTTTTTCTAAACAACTTCCATATATTTTATAGTTTCTAAACTTAACATATTTTACTTAGGTATACACACATCTGACACCTAAAAAAAGTTAACTGAGTGAGGACTAGCTAAAAGGGAGTCAAAGTAACCTGATCCTGGAATTAGATCTATGTCTAAACAAGAATCCTTGAACTCAGTCTAAAATTAATAAATTAACTAATTAAATAAATTTAGGTATACATTTAGTTGATAGTTGAAGCCTAACATATACAAATGTATACATGTGAAAATCAGGGTCATATAAAGGAGGAAATGCTTTTTGCCTGGAAACTAATTATAGATAAATCACATATGGAAGAGGCTCAAGCCAGACCAAGGAAGTCCTGTCGTTTCTGTGACTTTTCTATGGTATTTGCTGTAAGCCATTTACTATTCTCTTATGTCTCATTTTCTGTCTTTCATCTATGATTTCTATATAATATTATAAGGATAATATGGATTAAGTGTTTTGACGATCTTAAAAGGCATATGATAATATCCTAAATTCCAGACTGTCAGAATGAAGAAAGTAGAATAATAAATAGCATTGCCTTTCAATACCTTAATTTACACATTCAGCTCCTCACTCTAAAATGGATATAATCATTTTTTTTTGTTCTTTATCAAATTGTGTACTGACGTGAACTGAGAATACTACAAAATCTATTAAAATTGTAAATAAATTGTCCTGCAGGTAAACTGATATGTTAAATATTAAATAATCATTAAATAGCTTGGTTAAGTATTTTCACAATATATACACAGATCAGGACAGCACAGTATACTTGATAAATTTATATAATTATTATTGTCAACAAAATATATATCCAAATGAAATATTTACATGCAAAGATGACATCCAAGTTGATTTCCAAATATGCTATAGAATCGGTTTTTAAAGTAGCAATGCATAAGATGAAGCAGATGTTTGCAATCATATCCAGATACTTATGGAAGAAGAGTATGAATAGACAAGGAGTAGTACAGTACTACTTTTCGTTTGGGTGGCTAGATGCACTTTATTGTGGATCTAAACCTAACTTCAGTAACAAGAAAACAGAATGAAATGCGCTTTTTAGCAAACTGTTGTGTGATATATAAAATAAACTGTATTCACTAATGAGTTGGCAGCAATGTTATACATGTGCTCTTAGAGCCAGAACAGTTTAAGTAGCTTTTCATGCTTGGCAGACCACGTTCCTGAAGTGCCCCCTCACCACTCCCTCCCACCTCCTATTTTTTGTCCTACACTGCCAGGTGGGAGTAATGACCAAAAAGAAGAACAAAACAAACAGAACCACTTACTGTGGCAGGAGCCACTCCAAGGATCAAAGAGCTGACTCTGCTGTGACTGCCAAAATCAGAACTGCAGTGGGAGGTTCATCAGCATGGTGCCCTGAGATGCACATGGGTTACCCTGGGAGGCTAGCACCTGGGGCTCCAGGCCCTGCATCCTGCTCAGGAGGACAACCTGTTAAGACTAAAAGTCCACATTTCCTCATCCACTCATAGCCTTTGATCTTAATTCAATTGTGAGCTAATATTTTATTTATTGAATAACCTAAGTCTGATAGACATTGTAGACAAAAACTTAATTTGCAATCCACTCTGATTTCCTACCATACTCAATTCTGAGGAAAACTCTTCCTGTATTAATGGGTAACTTCTAAGGGAAGAACTCAGTAAGGCAGTCAATTTCTAACAGATTTGCTATATTTTTTTAGTTTTAGTTATATTCTGTTGTTGTATGTCAATTTTACAAAATTATCACATTTACTTATAAGCCTATCTAAAAATAGTCTAAGAACCCAAAAGAAAGCAGATTCCCTTAGGTGAATAGAGTCAAAGCCACAAGTGCATGGCATTCCCACATGGATCTTTACTTGCCAGGAGTTTTTACCTTGACTAGCCAGACCATTCTTTCTTAATTCACAGAAATATCAGCAATCTACACCCTCTCTTCATGTTAGATAAGAAGGTGGGATATTTTCAGAAGAAAGCATAACACTAGCAGTTAAGAAAATACTAGTCAGCATCTCTGAATGAAGAAGAGCTGAGAAAATGAGGGAAGGGCAAAGATTCAAGACTTATTTGTAAAAATGCTCATAGTTCATATGGTAGAATCAATATGGTAGAAATATGATCAAAATATTGCTTATTGTTATTATGGGTTGAATTATGGAGTTCTAAAGTTGATATACTGAAAGTTATATCTTCAGTACTTCAGAATGTGGCCTAATTTGGAAATCCCGCTATAGGAGATGTAATTAGTTAAGATGAAGTGATACTGGAATAAGGTGGCCCTGTAATCCAACATGACACATGCCTTATAGAAAGAAGACATCTGAACACAGCTATAGATCGCCATAGGAAGAATGTTACGTAAAGATGCAGGCAGACATAGGGAGAGGCTCTACAAGATAAGTAATGCTAAAGATTGCCAGTCAATCACCAGAAGCTGTGAGAGGCACTGGATAGTTTTTCTTTCACATCATTGATATCAGATCCAAGACTTCCAGAGTTTATAATGGAGAGAATAAAGTCCTGTCTTTTAAATACCTAGTTTTATAGTACTTGGTAATGGTAGCTTTAGGAAACTGACTAAACGACCAGCATTAAATTAAAGACTAAATAAAATTCTGAGCATGCTAAGAAGGTTGAAACACATAAGATCCATTAAAGAAATGTTACCAACATGGCTTAGTAGGTGAGGTGGTTGAATAGGTATGGCCCCATAGTCTCTTGTGTTTGAAAGCTTGGCCCATGGAGAGTGGCACTATTAGGAAATATGGCCTTGACTTGGCAAGATGGCAGTGATAAGCTCGGAGACATTCTGATCATCAAGAAGACCTACTGGACCACCACAGAGATATACTCCTACTGAATGGCAGTTTGAGAGGCACAAGCCTATCTGGGCTTGCCCAGCAAAGACAGGGACAATAAAGAATTCTGTACTGGACAAATAGACACTGGAAGAACAGAGATGAGATGTTAGACATGGGAGACAGAGCACTTCCCACCGTGGTGGAAGAGTTGGCAGATCAGATCTTTTCAGGATGCCATCTGGTGGCTTTGGCCTCCAAACACAGGCCCTCCTCAGTTTCCTGCAACTGGAGCTTCTGTGCCAGCACTCTGACACCTAAAAGAGGACCAATGGAGCCACTACAGTAAGACTGAGGGCGATTCTCCCTGGGATTTGCAACATGGTGGCTTCTGGCTGACTGGTAACTGGGGGATCGAACTAACAGGTGCTGAGCTTCCATGAGCCCAAGCATGCTGTGGGCAGGATATAGACTATATATTGGAACTTCCTGCCTGCACCCCTTGTCTGGCCCCTTGGCTGGGCACACTACTGGGCACTCAGGGTACAGCATCTACATCTCAGCCCAGAGCAGTAAAGCAGTTCTGGACCATTGTGTGCAGTCCAAGCAATAGGGCTGTACTGGTTCACAGAGCTTCAGTCTGAGAGGCACCGGAGAGTAGCTTGGGAGGACTGTAACAATGGTCCTGACACCCTAGCTACAGAGAAACTGTTAGAAGCCCTGCCGACCCAAACAGGCTGCTCTGGAACACAGCATTTCGGGCAGGGAAAATGCAGCTGAGCTTATTCTGAGTCCAACTGCTGTACATGCCTTGTGAGCTCCATATTAGAACTCCCTGGCTGGGCCCACTTTGGCAGGTCACTCAGTCTACTACCTCAGAGCAGTAAAACAGTTCTGGACCATTGCAGAATGTGCAATGAGTGAGTGGGTAGTCCAATGAGTGGGTGGCACTAGACCACAGAGCTTCAGACTGAGAGGCACAAGTTGAAATTAGGATCCCCCTGAGAGCAGATTGGGATGACCATGACCATAGTCCTGACCACAGGGCTGACACCCTAGCTATAGGGAAACTGCCAGGAGCCCTGCCAGCTCAGGCAGGCTGGACTGGAGCACAGGGATTCTGGCTGGGAAAAAGCACCTGAGCTTCCCTGAATCCAAGCACTGTCGACATGGTGTGAACTCCACATCGGAACTCACCTGCCTTGCCCCTCAGCTGAACAGCAAGGCTCCAACACAGAGAGCTCTGACCCTGGAGCAGTGAAACAACACCAGACCATTGCTCACTCCCTGGGTGATGTGGACTGTACCAGATCACAGTGCTTCTCAATATAAGGCACATGTTGAACCTGACAGCCCCCCTGAGAGCACCTTGGGAGGTCCTCAGTCACAGTCCTGATGCACAAGCTGCAGGTGAACTACAGCTGTAGCCTACAGTCTGTGGCCTGCCAGGGTCCCCTACCAATATCACTAAGAAGACCAGCTGGATCTCAGGAACCTGAAGGTGGAAATAACACATCCCACCCCAACCCCTGACCTGAGTATCCAGTTGGAACACAACAGGAAGGGGTAAGCTGTAGGAAGCCCACTGAGACCCAGCCTTCAACACAAGACCACATCCAGCCTATGGAGAGCTACAGATCACCAAATTATGCAGCCTCTACACCAAAGCTCCTTTCTTGGCACCAAGTCCAGAAGGGGCCAGGAATAAACAGCTAAAGACAACCATATGGCTAAAGGCCAATGAAATAACAGAACTGACAAAAGTCAGGGAAAAATGACTGCAACAAAATTAAGCTATGCAAGTATAGCAAGCCCTGATCATCCCACCACAGCTGAAACACATGAAAATGATGACAAATCTACACTTAGGAAAATGATACAGGAATTGAGAAGAAAATAAACCTTTGAAAGAATTTAAATAAATAATAATTTTACAAATGAAAGCAATGGAGAATTCCATTAGAGACCTCCAAGATAACTAAGTCAAACAAGAGGGAGAAAGAGACAAAGCTATGAATGATTTTCAGGCAAAGGCAACTAAATTGGAGCAGGAAATGTATAAAACAGTTGAAGACTTGAAATTAGAAATGGAAACAATAAAGAAAACACAAGCAGAGACAATCCTGGAGGTGGAAAACCAAGGAAAGAGAACAGGAACTACAGACATGAGTATCACAAATAGGATACAAGAGATGGAAGACAGAATCTCAGGTATGGAAGACTTGATTGAAGAAATCAGTAAAACAACCAAAGAAAATGAAAAAAAAATATAAAAAATTCCTCACCCACAACATCCAAGAAATCAAGGACTCCATGAAAAGACTGAAACTCAACATACGAAAATCTATTAACATAATCCACCATATAAACAAGCTCAAAGGGGAAAAAAAAACCTCACAATCATCTCATTAGATGCTGAAAAAGCATGTGACAAATTCCAACACCCCTTCATGCTAAAAGTCTTGGAGAGAACTAGCATACAAGGACCATACTTTGAAATAATAAAGGCTATATATAGCAAACTGGTAGCCAGCATCAAATTAAATGGAGAGAAACTTAAAGCATTTCCCCTAAAATCAGGGACCCACTCTCCCTATACCTCTTCAACATAGTACTTGAAGGTCTAGCCAGAGCAATAAGACAACTAAAGGAGATTAAGGGGATATAAATCTGAAAGGAAGAAGTTAAATTATCCCTATCTGCAGACAATAAGATAGTATACGTAAGTTACCCCAAAAATTCCACCAGAGAACTCCTACAGCTGATAGACTCTTTCAGCAAGGTGACTAGATACAAAATTAACTAAAAAAATCAGTAGTCCTTCTTTACACAAAAGATAAATGGGCTGAAAAAGAAATTAGGGAAACTACAGCCTTCACAATAGCCAAAAACAGTATAAAATACCTAAGGGTAACTCTAACCAAGCAAGTGAAAGACCTGTACAATAGGACCTTCAAGTCCTTGAAGAAAGAAAATGAAGAGGATATCAGAAGATGGAAAGATCTCCCATGTTCTTGGATAGATAGGAGCAATATAATAAAAATGACCATCCTACCAAAAGCAATATTCAGATTCAATGCAATTCCCATCAAAATACCAACACAATTCTTTATAGACCTGAGAAGAATAACTCTCCACTTCCAATGGAAAAAAACTAAAAACCCAGAGCTAAATCAATCCTGTACAATAAAACAACATCTGAAGGTATCACCATCCCTGATTTCAAGCTACACTACAGAGCAATAGTAATAAAGACAACATAGTACTGGTATAGAAACAGATAAGTTGATTAATGGAATGGAATTGAAGACCCAGAAATAAACTGACACACCTACAATCACTCAATTTTTGACAAAGAAGCTAAAACCATACAATTGAAAAAGGATAGCATCTTCAACAAATGGTGCTGGTCTAACTGGATGTCAACATGTAAAAGAATGCAAATAGACCCATATGTATCACCTTGCACAAATATTAAGTCCAAGTTGATCAAAGATCTTAACATAAAACTGGACACACTAAATATAATAGAAGAAAAAACAGGGAAAAGCCTCGAACTTATTGGCACAGGTGAAAACTTCCTGAACATCAATAGCTCAGGCTCTAAGACCAACAATCAATAAATGGGACCTCATGAAACTGAAAAGCTTCTGGAAGGCAAAAGACACTGTCATCAAAACAAAATGGCAGCCTACAGATTGGGAAAAGATCTTCACCAACCCCACATCTGACAGAGGGCTAGTATCCAAAATATCTAAAGAAATCAGGAAATTAAACACCAACAAACCAAGTATCCCAATAAAAAATAGGGTTCGGATCTAAACAGAGAATTCACAAAAGAAGAATCTCTAATGGCTGAGAGACACATGAACAAATGCTCAACATCCTTTATCTTCAGAGAAATGGAACTCAAGATAACTTTCAGATTCCATCTCACTCCTGTAAGAATGGCTAAGATCCAAAACTCAAATGACAGCATATGCTGGTGAGGTTGTGGAGAAAGGGGAACATTCCCACATTGCTGGTGGGAGTGCAAACGTGTACAACCACTATGGAAATTAGTGTGGCGATATCTTAGAAAACTTGGAATAGCTCTACCTCAAGACTGAGCCATACCACCCCTGGGCATATATCCAAAAGATTCCTCACCAACCCACAAGAACATCTCCTCAACTATGTTCATAGCAGCTTTATTTGTAATAGCTATAAACTGGAAACAACCCAGATGCCCTTCAACCAAAGAATGGATAAAAAACAAAACAAAACAATACAAAAAACTGCAGTACATTTACACAATGGAATACTACTCAGATATCAGAAACAAGGAAATCATGCAATTCGCTGCCAAATGAATGGAACTAGAAAAAGCTCATCATGAGTGGGCTAACTCAAACTCAGAAAGATACACATGGCATATATTCATTTATAACTGGATTTTAGTCATTATAGTACAGGATAACCATCGTACTATTAATAGACCCAAAACAGCAGGAACAGGACTTGGTTACTTGTTGGTGGGACACTCTACCCTAGCGGAACTGCCATGTATGCCCCCTGTGCAAGAGGAAGCTCTTAGACCTCATGTGACTAACCAACTGAGGGGGACTGATACATAGAGAGAACCCACACTGGAGGCATGGGAGGAGTGGGAGAGGAGAGGGGGGGGGAGGGGGGGGCGGGGAGGGGTGGCAATGGAGACATAATGAAGTAATAAACATTTAAAAAAAAAAGAAAAAGAAAAGACAGAACATAAGAATTATAAGCAGGGCTGGAGAGATGGCTCAGAGGTTAAGAGCACTGGCTGCTCTTCCAGGGGTCCTGAGTTCAATTCCCAGCAACCACATGGTGGTTCACAACCATCTATAATGGGATCTGGTGCCCTCTTCTGTTGTGCGGGTATATTACTAAAATACAGAACACTGTATACATATTAAATAAATATTTAAAAAAAAGAATTATAGGCATAGAGGAAAGAGAAGACTCAAGACTCCAAGGTCTAGGAAATATTTTCAACAAAATCATAGAAGAAAATTTCCCAGACCTAGAGAGAGAGAGAGAGAGAGAGAGAGAGATAAAACCCAAGAGGCATATAGAACACAAAATAGATTAGACCAGAAAAGAAATTCCTCTCACTACATAATAACTGAAATTCTGAATGTACAGAACAAAGAAAGAATATTAAAAGCTGTAGGAGAAAAGGCCACGTAACATATAATGGCAGATCCATTAGACTTACACCTGACTTCTCAGAAACTCTAAAAGTCAGAAGGGCCTGGGCAGACATCCTACAATCTCTAAGAGAACATAGATGCCAGCCTAGACTATTATGCCCAGCAAAAATTTCTATCACCATAGATGGAGAAAACAAGCTATTCCATGACAAATACAAATTTAAACAATATCTATCCACAAATCTAGCTCTACAGAAGATCCTAGAAGGAAAACTCCAACCCACAGAAGATGACTATAAGGGAACACAGGAAACAAGAAACCTCCACCACAGCTAAAGCAAAAGAAACACACAAACATACAACCACACCCTAAATAAAACAACAGGAAATAACAACCTATGGTCATTAATATTTCTCAAAAATCAATGGATTCAACTTCTCAACAAAAAGACCCAGACTTACAGAATGGATCCATAAACAAGACCCATCATTTTGCTGCATATAAGAAATGCATCTCACGGGCTGGAGAGGTGGCTCAGAGGTTAAGAGCACTGGCTGTTCTTCCAGAGGTCCTGAGTTCAATTCCCAGCAACCACATGGTGGCTCACAGCCATCTACATTGAGATCTGCTGCCCAGGCATATATGTAGAGCAAATACTGTATACATAATAAATAAATAAATAAATAAATGTTTAAAAAAAAAAAGAAATGCATCTCACTAACAAAGACAGACTCTGCCTCAGAGTAAAGGGCTGGGAAAAGATTTTCCAAGCAAATGGACCCAGGAAACAAGCTGGAGTAGCCATCTTAATATCAAATAACATAATAGACTTTCAACCAAAAGTAACCAAAAAAGACAGGGAAGGACAGTACACACTAGTCAAAGGAAACATTTATCAAGATGGAATCTCAATACTGAATATCTATGATCCAAATACAAGGGCACTCACATAGGTAAAAGAAACTCTTCTAAAGCTTAAACCACACATCGATTCCCACACATTATTAGTGGGAGTCATCAACATCCCACTCACACTAAGGACAGGTCATTGAGACAGAAACCGAACAGAGAAATAATGAGCCTAACAGAGGTCATGAACCAAATGGACATAACAGATATCTACAGAACATTTCACCCAAACACAAAAGAATATATCTTCTTTTCAGGACAGCATGGAACCTTCTCCAAATTGACCATATAGTTGGACACAAAGCAAGCCTCAATGGATACAAGAAAATTGAAATAACCCTTGTATCTTATAAGACCAGCATGTACTAAAGCTGGATTTCAACAACAATAGAAATAACAAAAAGCCTACACATGCATGGAAACAAAACAACTCTCTACTCAATGACTTCTAGGTCAGGGAAGAAATAAAGAAGGAAATCAAAGACTTCCTAAAATCCAATGAAAATCAAGATACAATATACCCAAACCTATGGGACAAAATGAAAGCAATGCTATGAGGAAAGTTCATAGCACTAAGTGCCTTAAAAAAAATTGTGGCAGCTCATATTAGCAACGTAACAGCAGAACTGTAGGCACTAGAAAAAAAAAAAAAGCAAACACTCCCAAGAGGAGCAGACAGCAGGAAATCATCAAACTCAGGGCTGAAATCAACAACTTAGAAACCAAGAGAGCAATACAAAGAATCAAAAAAAACCAAGAGTTGGTTCTTTGAGAAATTCAACAAGATAGAAAAACCCTTAGCCAAACTAACTAAAAGGCAGAGAGAAAGTACCAAAATCAACAAAATCAGAAACAAAGAGGGGGAAATAACAACAGACAGTGAGAAAAATCCAGAGAATCTTTAGGTCCTACTTTAAAAATCTGTACTCCATCAAATTTGGAAACCTAAGCGAATGGACAATTTTCTTGATAGATTCCACCTACCATTGTTAAATCAAGATCAGGTTAAAAAATTAAATAGTCCTATAACCCTTAAAGAAATAGAAGCAGTCATTAAAAGTTGCTCAACCAAAAAATAAATAAATAAACAAACAAATAAATAAATAAAATAAAATAAAAGCCCAGGGCCAGATGGTTTCAGCACAGAATTCTACCAAACCTTCAAAGAATAACTAATACCAATACTCTTCAAACTCTTCCAGAAAATAGAAACAGAAGAAGCACTGCCAAACTCATTCTATGAGGCCACAGTCACCCTGATACCTAAGCCACACAAAGATCCAACAAAGAAAGAGAATTTCAGACCAATATCCCTCATGAACATAGATGCAAAAATACTCAATAAAATACTTGCAAACCAAATCCAAGAACACATAAAAAGTATCATACACCATGTTCAAGTAGGCTTCATCCCAGGACTGCAGGGGTGGTTCAACATATGAAAATCCATCAAAGGGGGGATCAAGATGGCGGCGGTCCGCGCGGACACATTTTGATCTTGGGGAAAACAGCCATAAAGCCACAGAGTTATAAGACGCTGTGCAAAAATCTGAGTGACTTGACCCACCTGGGTTTCACCCAGCTACCAAGGGACCATTAAAAGTCCCTGGGAAGGACTCTCCCTCCCTCTCTCGGACATGCACTGAAGCCACTGAATCCAGGAATTGGGAACCCCCACCAGGAGAGATGCCAGGTAAGATCCACTCTAATACCCCAGTGGGCAGATTCGGACCACACACAGGGTTGTCACCAGCATACTGGGCCCCCCAGATCCCGTGCAGGCGTTCTGGCTATTTACCAAAAGGTTGCGGACCCGTGAGAGTGCCACACACTCTAGGCAGTGTGCGGGCATGCAGTGGCTGGGTGTGCAGCACCTGACGGTTCCACAATGTGTCAGCCCAGCGGCCAGCGGGTCCACAGCTACATTTTGGAAAGCCCAGACATATCTGTGTGCCCCCAGAGGGGTGCTGGACAGGACCCTTTATTGGATTTACAGTCATTGGGAAAAAAATGCTGCAGCTGGATTGAGCAGCGGGATACTCTTCCGGCTGCAGGTTATGCTCGACTGCGGTGTACTGGAACTTGGATGACACTGGCCCCATTTGCCAGTATCCAAAGCCAGCTCCATACACACATAGGTGGAGCTGTGAGAGTGGCAGAAAGGCTATAGGGTTGGAAGGCGGATGTGCCCACCACAGGGTCCAACCCTGGGCAAACTGTGAGGTCTTTATTATTATTATCAGACTTTTTTTTGCTAGTACTGGACCTTCCGGCGGGAAACCAAAGCTCAACCATATATAGCTCTACCCACTGGATCAGTGAGGTTTTGACCTGGGAGGCACTGCTGAGTGACTCACGTTACAGGCGTGGAGTCAGGTCCTCTCAAGACTCCAACAGGCCTTGGGACTTCTAAAGTTCACAGAATCTGTGCCTGGACACACAGGACCATATCACCAGAGCCACTGCAGGCTGAACACTCAATGTGCAACATAGAGATCTCTGACATGGGAGCACTGAAACAATCCCAGGCCATACCTCATTGCCTGGGAATAGGCTCCACCAGCTCACAGTGCGTCTGGCTGTTAGATGCACATTGACCCTGAGATCCCCCTGTAAGCAGCCCGGGAGGACCACAAACATGGTCCAACACATAAGCTGCAAGGGAGCTACAACCCCACCCAACAGCCTGAGGCCTGCCAACCTGTACTGTCATCTATAGGAAGACCAGCTGGATCCCAGGAATCTAAAGGAACACATCACCATCACAACCCCTCACCTGAGTCCCCAATTAGGACGAAACAGGAAGGGGTGAGTTCTCGGAGACACACACACTGAGAACCTCCACACAAGGCCCCATACAGCCAGTGGAAAGCGACAGATTGCCAATTTGACTGCTCCACTAAAGCGCCCCCTTTTGATCCAATCCCAGAGAACAACAGGAGCAGACAGCTAAGAACATCTAAATGGCTAAAGGTCAGAGAAAAAACAGAAACAACAGAAGTCAGGGAGACATGACTCCAAAAAAAACACAACTATGCTAGTACATCAAGTCCTGA
Source organism: Lophiomys imhausi (assembly GCA_907164525.1). NCBI lineage: Eukaryota > Metazoa > Chordata > Mammalia > Rodentia > Muridae > Lophiomys > Lophiomys imhausi. Next base: position 3,526,352 of record CAJQZJ010031868.1, read on the forward strand.
CCACCTCACCACTATTTCAGAGTAAAGGGCTGGGAAAAGGTTCTCCAAACAAATGGACCCAGGAAGCAAGCTGGAGTAGCCATCCAAATATCAAACAAAATAGACTTCCAACTGAAGTCAATGAAAAAAGACAGAGAATGGCATTACATACTCGTTAAAGGAAATATTCATCAAGAGGACATCTCAATATTGAACATCTATGCCCCAAATACAAAGGCACCTACATTTGTAAAAGAAATGTTTCTAAAACTTAAATCACACATCGATCCCCACACATTAGTAGTGGGAGACTTCAACACCCCACTCACAACAATGGACAGATCATCAAGACAGAACCCAAACAGAGAAATAATGAGTCTAACAGAACTCATGAACTAAATGGACCAAACAGATATCTACAGAATGTTTCCACCCAAACACAAAAGACTACACCTTTTTCTCAGCACCACATGGAACCTTCTCCAAAATCGACCATATAGTTGGACACAAAGATAACCTCAACAGATACAAGAAAATTGAAATAACCCCTTGTATCTTATCAGACCACCATGGAATAAAGCTGGATTTCAACAGAAAAAGAATCAAAAGAAAGCCTACACACACATTGGAAACTGAACAACTCTTTACTGGATGACTACTGGGTCAGGGAAGAAATAAAGAAGGAAATCAAAGACTTCTTAAAATCCAATGAAAATGAAGGCACAACATACACAATCCTATGAGACACAATGAAAGCTGTGCTATAAGGAAAGTTCATAGCACTAAGTGCCTTCAAAAAGAAAACTGTGGATTCAAGATAGCGGCGGCCGGCATGGACGTATTTTGATTTCAGGGCCAACAGTCACAAGGCAGCAAGTATTGCAGGACGCTGTACAAAGGGCACGACTCTTTCTAAATCTCACCCAGCTACACAGGGACCACGGAAGATGCCTGGGCAGAATGCTCCTTCCAATTCTCGGACATGCTAGGAAGCCTCTGTACCCAGGAATCAGGATGACCCATCCCCCCAAAAGGAGAAATCCCCAGTAAGTTCCAACCTAATATACAGCCTGCAGATTCAGAAACCACGCAGAGATAATCCCCACCCTGCTGGGCACTCCAAGGTCTCACACAGACTATCCAATTATCTGGGAAAGGTTGCGACCCTTGGAAGTGAAGTAGCTCCACTGCAAAGCGCCTTCAGATCCCAGTCTGTGACATCACTGGCCAGCTTCCAAGCCTTGGGAGTCGCAAGGCTATTGGAGCTGAACTGCAGATTTACCCCCTACAGGAACCAACCCCGGGCAAACTGTGAGATATTTGAAACTGTCCTATATCGAACTTTTGTACTAGTAAGGGCCCTTCCGGTGGGGAATCAGAGCTTACTTGTGCACAGCTCCGCCACCTGAATTAATTAGGTCCCCACCTGGGAGGCGGGACTGAATGACTCACCTTATAGGGGTGGAGTAAGGCAACTCCTACACCACAGTGCCCCCTTTGGACCCAAGTCCAGAAGACAGCAAAAAAAAAAAAAAAAAAAATCCACATGGCCAGAGGCCAGAGACAAAAAAAAAGCGAAATGTCTCCAACAAAAGAAAGCAACGCTATTCCGTCCAGCTCGAACCACCTCACCACAACTGAAACACATGAAAACGATGACAATTCTACATTATGGAAAGTGATAAAGTCCCTTCAAGAGAACTTAAAACTATGAAGGAATTCAAAGAAGCCACAATTCTACAAGTCAAAACAACGAATAAACATCATTAAAGAGCTCCAAGCCAAGGTGACCCAGCTTGAACAGGAAAAGGAGAAAGCAATGAAAGATCTCCAGACAAAAACAAGCAAACTGGAGAAGGAAATGTACAAAACGAACACTACCATTCAAGACATGAAAATAGAAATGGAAACAATAAAGAAAACACAGTCAGAGTTAAAAGAGGAAATGGAGAATCAAGAAAAAAGAACAGGAACTATGGATGTGAGTATCAAAAATAGGATGCAAGAGATGGAAGACAGGATCTCAGGCATGGAAGATTCGATGGAAGAAATCAGTACAACATCCAAAGAAAATGGGAAGGCTAAAAAAATCTCTCACCCACAACATCCAAGAAATCAAGGACTCAATGAAAAGATGGAACCTAAGAATTATAGGCATAGAGGAAAGAGAAGACTCCCGACTCCATGGTCCAGGAACTATCTTCAACAAAATCATAGAAGAAAACTTCCCAAACCTAAAGAGAGATGCCAGTAAAAATCCAAGAGGTTTACAGAACACCAAACAGATTAGAACAGAAAAGAAACAACTCTCACCACATAATAATAGAAACTCCAAATGTAGAGAACAAAGAAAGATATTAAAAGCTGTAAGAGAAAAAGGCCAAGTCACATACAACGGCAGACCCACCAGAATCACACCTGACTTCTCCTCAGAAACCTTAAAAGCTAGAAGGGCCTGGACAGATGTCCTACAAGCCCTGAGAGAACATAGGTGCCCAGCCAGACTACTATACCCAGCAAAACTCTCTATCAAAATAGAAGGAGAAAACAAGATATTCCATGACAAAATCAAATTCAAACAATATCTCCTCACAAACCCAGCCACACAGAAGATCCTAGAAGGAAAATTCCAACACAGAGAAGATAACTACACCCAAGAAAACAGAGGAAATAGAAACCTCCACAGCAACTAAACAAAAGAGAAACACAAGACAGCCAGCTATACCAAAATAATGGGAAATAACAACCCCTGGTCACTAATATCCATCAACATCAATGGACTCAACTTGCCAATAAAAAGACACAGACTTACAGACTGGATCCGTAAACATAGCCATCTTTTTGCTGTATACAAGAAACACATCTAACTATTGAAGATAAACACTACCTCAGAGTAAAGGGATGGGAAAAGGTCTTCCAAGCAAATGGACCCAGGAAACAAGCTGGAGTAGCCACCCTAATATCAAACAAAATAGACTTCCAATTGAAGTTAATAAAAAAAGACAGAGAAGGGCATTGCATACTCATTAAAGGAACTATACACCAAGAGGTCATCTCAATATTGAACATCTATGCCCCAAATACAAAGGCACCTACATTTGTAAAAGAAATGTTTCTAAAACTTAAATCGCACATCCATCGAAACACTTTAATAGTGGGAGACTTCAACACCCCACTCACAACTATGGACAGATCACCAAGACAGAACCCAAACAGAGAAATAATGAGTCTAACAGAGATCATGAACCAAATGGACCTAAAATATATCTACAGAATGTTTCACCCAAACACAAAAGAATACACCTTCTTCTCAGCACCTCAAGGAACCTTCTCCAAAATCGATCATATAGTTGGACACAAAGATAGCCTCAAAAGATACAAGAAAATTGAAATAACCCCTTGTATCTTATCAGACCACCATGGAATAAAGCTGGACTTCAATAGCAAAAGAATCAACAGAAAGTCTACACTCACATGGAAATTAAACAACTCTTTACTAAAGGACCACTGGGTCAGGGAAGAAATAAAGAAGGAAATCAAAGACTTCTTAAAATCCAAGGAAAATGAAGACAAAACATACCCAAACCTATGGGACACAATGAAAGCTGTGCTACGAGGAAAGTTCATAGCACTGAGTGCCTTCAAAAAGAAAGTTGTGACAGCTCATATTAGCGAACTAACAGCTAAACTTGGTGAATCAGAAAAAAAAAGAAGCAAACAATCCCAAGAGGAGCAGAAGGCAGGAGATCATCAAACTTAGGGCTGAAATCAACAACGTAGAAACAAAAAGAACTATACAAAGAATCAATGAAACCAAGAGTTGGATCTTCGAGAAAATCAACAAAATAGACAGAATCTTAGCCAAATTAACTAAAAGACAGAGGGAGAAAACACAAATCAACAAAATCAGAAATGAAAAGGGAGAAATAACAACAGACATTGAGGAAATCCAGAGAATATTTGGATCCTACTTTAAAAATCTATACTCCACCAAATTTGAAAACTTAAGTGAAATGGACAATTTTCTTGATAGATTCCACCTACCGAAGCTAAATCAAGATCAGATAAACAGATTAAACAGCCCTATAACCTCTAAGGAAATAGAAACAGTCATTAAAAATTTCCCAACCAAAAAAAGCCCAGGGCCAGATGGCTTTAGCACGGAATTCTACCGGACCTTCAAAGAGGAGCTAACACCAATACTTTTCAAACTCTTTCACAAAATAGAATCTGAAAGAACATTTCCATCTTCTAAAGGCCTCTTCCATTTCATTCTACGAGGCCACAATCACCCTGATTCCTAAACCACACAAAGACCCAACAAAGAAAGAGAACTTCAGACCAATCTCCTTCATGAACATAGATGCAAAAACACTTAATAAAATACTAGCAAACCGAATTCAAGAACACGTAAAAAATATCATACATCATGATCAAGTAGGCTTCATCCCAGGGATGCAGGGATGGCTCAACATACGAAAATCTATCAACGTCATTCACCATATAAACAAGATGAAAGAAAAAAAAACACATGATAATCTCGCTAGATGCAGAAAAAGCATTTGACTGGCACAGCCGAAATAGCTCAGTTGGGAGAGCGTTAGACTGAAGAAAAAGCATTTGACAAAATCCAACACCCCTTCATGCTAAAAGTTCTGGAGAGAACGGGCATACAAGGGTCGTACCTAGAAATAATAAAGGCAATATACAGCAGGCCAGTGGCCAACATCAAAATAAATGGAGAGAAACTTGAAGCATTTCCTCTAAACTCAGGGACAAGACAAGAATGTCCACTTTCACCATATCTCTTCAATACAGTACTTGAAGTTCTTGCTAGAGCAATAAGACAACTAAAGGACATCAAGGGGATAAACATTGGAAACAAAGAAGTCAAATTATCCCTATTTGCAGATGATATGATAGTATACATAAGCGACCCCAAAAATTCCACCAGAGAACTCTTACAGCTGATAAACACCTTCAGCAAAGTGGCTGGATACAAAATTAATTCAAAAAAAATCAGAAGCCCTTCTTTATACAACAAACAAATGAGCTGAGAAAGAAATAAGGGAAACAACCCCCTTCACAATATCCGCAAACAACATAAAATACCTGGGGGTAACACTAACCAAGCAAGTAAAGGACCTGTACAATAAGAAGTTCAAGCCCTTGAAGAAAGAAATGGAAGAGGCCTTTAGAAGATGGAAAGATCTTCCATGCTCATGGATAGGTAGATCAACATAATAAAAATGGCCATCCTACCAAAAGCAATATATAGGTTCAATGCAATTCCTATCAAAATACCAACACAATTTTTTTTTGACTTGGAAAGAGCTAGTCTCAATTTCATATGGAACAACAAAAAGCCCAGAATAGCTAAATCAATCCTGTACAATAAAAAACATCTGGAGGTATTAGCATCCCAGATTTCAAGCTGTATTACAGAGCAATAGTTGTAAAAACAGCATGCTGTTGGAATAGAAACAGACCAGTAGATCAATGGAATCGAATTGAAGATCCAGAAGTAGACCCACACACTTATGGCCACCTAATTTTTGACAAAGAAGCCAAAACGGCACAATGGAAGAAGGACAGCATCTTCAACAAATGGTGCTGGTCCAACTGGATGTCCATTTGTAAAAGAATGAAGTTAGACCCATACTTATCACCTTGTACAAAACTTAAATCCAAGTAGATCAAAGACCTTAACATAAGGCCGGTCACACTAAATCTACCAGAAGATAAAGTGGGAGAAACCCTCGAACTAATTGGCACAGGCGACAACTTCCTGAACAGAACACCAACAGCTCAGGACTTGAGATCAACAATGAATAAATGGGACCTCATGAATCTGAAAAGCTTCTGTAAGGCAAAGGAAACTATCATTCGAACAAAACGGCAGCCTACAGACTGGGAGAAAATCTTCACCAGCCCCACATCTGATAGAGGGCTAATATCCAAAATCTACAAAGAACTCAAGAAACCAATTAATCCAATCAAAAAATGGGGGACAGAGGTAAATAGAGAATTCACAAAGGAGGAATCCCTAATGGCTGAGAGACACTTGAAGAAATGCTCAACATCCTTAATCATCAGAGAAATGCAACTCAAGATGACTCTGAGATTCCATCTCACACCTGTCAGAATGGCTAGTATCAAAAACTCAAATGACAGCACATGCTAGCGAGGGTGTGGAGAAAGGGGTACCCTACTCCATTGCTGGTGGGAATGCAGGCTTGTGCAACCACTATGGAGGTCAGTCTGGCGATATCTTAGAAAACTTGGAATAGCTCTGCCTCAGGACCCAGCCATACCACTTCTGGGTATACACCCAAATGCCTCTTCACGGAATCATAAGGAAGTTTCCTCATCTATGTTTATAGCAGCCTTATTTGTAATAGCTAGAAACTGGAAGCAACCCAGACGTCCCTCAACTGAAGAATGGGTTAAAAAACTGTGGTACAGCTACAAAATGGAATATTATTCAGCTATCAGGAACAATGAAATTATGCAATTTGCAGCCAAATGGATGGAACTAGAAAAGCTAATCCTTAGTGAACTAACCCAGACTCAGAAGGACACATATGGCATCTATTCACTTATAGCAGGATTTTAGCTATACAGTAGAAGGTATCAATACTACAACTAACACACCAAACAGAACTTGGACATAGACTTCTTATTTTTAATTTTAATTTTTTATTTATTTTTTATATATTAGTTATGTTTTTTTCTATTTTTTAGTCTTTTTTATCTATTGCATGCTTATTGATTTGTTTGTTTAGTAGCTCTCTGTCCCAGGCAATGAAACACTTTTCACTGATGGTACTGCTTTGTAGATCCCCAATGAATGAAGAGGCTCTTGGCCCTCATATGACCTCTCAACTGAGATGAGGGACTGTTATATAAGGACACCCCACCCAAGAGAAATAGATGGAAGGGTTAGGAGTTAAAGAAAAAAAATGAAATGTGATGTTTCGGCCTTTTACTACTAACTGTCATAAACTTTTTTAGGATAATTAAGAAATGCAAACTAATGGTTATGCAAACCAGTCATTCTGTTAGGTACTATGACAGCCTATTATAGTTACTTGCTAAGCTAATCAGAAATAAACCTGTTAAGAGACAAGCAACATCTGATAACCCTAATATAAGAGATAGATAGGTCCTCTTCAAAAACCTCAAGAGATCTGCAGATATGGCATTCAAAGATGTTTTCGTAACTTTAGAATTTTTTATATCAAGACATCAAGACATATCAACTCCTGACAGCAACCCCTATTCTCCTCCAAGTAGAAGATGAGCATCGAAGAATCTCCAGTGGGAGATGATTGAATTAGTCGCAAGCCTATCTCTTGGTAGGAAAAGCCCCTTGCTCCAATTGTAGACAGAATGCTGTCCAAAAAGGACAAAACCTGGAAGCAGGTAAGTCGACAGCCTAGCTCTGCCAAGACAGGGTAGGTAAGTCCTTCATAACCCTTGCTCTACAATCAATGTCTGTCAGAGAAGCGGGGCCAAATGATGAAGAGTGATGCTGTCATGTATGGAGAGAAAATGGGAACTGTCCAGGCAGCCACTGGTATGTCATTTCTTAGTTTGGGAAGCTGCAACCCTGTACTTCCTATAAAATCAGATATATTTATCCCTCTCAGGTCTCTGAGGTGATTGAAGAACAGATAGATAGAGTCTCATAATTAAATTTTGAGTTGCTTAGGAGTGAAGAGTGTGTTATACACCTAAGAAGATACTTTTAAAATTGTGTTGCAATTAGTATGAATGTTGAGTCAGATATAGAACTTTGAACTCATGGAGATGGTTAGATAGTAGAATGTTAAAGTCAGGTACCAAGTACATATGGACTGGTCATTGGGAATGTACATTAAGCCATATAACCCTCATAACTGTGGCCTAATTACCTCTGTTGTACTGTATTATATTTATTATTATAAGAGAAAGAGCCATTTGTTGGATTGAAAGGGGAAACTGTAGGGGGAAATAAGATATACCTTAAACTTAAAAGAAAAAAAAAGGGGAGAGGATAGGGTTTTGAGGGTGGGAGGGTGGGACTGGAGGGGGAATAGGGAGGGGACTGTAATTGAGATGTAACTTGAAGAAATAAAAAATAAAGAAAAAAAAAAAGAGAAAAAAAAAAAAGAAAACTGTGACAGCTCATATAGGGAATTAACAGCTAAACTGGGTGAATTGGGAAAAAAAAAGAAGGAAACACTCCCAAGAGGAGCAGAAGGCAGGAAATCATAAAACTTAGGGCTGAAATCAACAACTTAGAAACAAAAAGAACTATACAAAGAATCAATGAAACCAAGAGTTGGTTCTTCAAGAAAATCAACAACATAGACAGACCCTTAGCCAAATTAACTAAAAGGCAGATGGAAACAACCCAAATCAACAAAATCAGAAATGAAAAGGGAAAAATAACAACAGACATCGAGGAAATCCATACAATATTTAGGTCCCACTTTAAAAATCTATACTCCACCAAATTTGAAAACTTCAGTGAAATGGACAATTTTCTTGATAGATTCCACCTACCGAAGCCAAATCAAGATCAGGTTAACAGATTAAACAGCCCTATTACCCCTAAGGAAATAGAAACAGTCATCAAAAATCTCCCATCCAAAAAAAGCCAGATTGTTTCAGCACAGAATTCTACCAGATCTTCAAAGAGGAGCTAACACCAATACTCTTCAAAAGAACACTGTCAAACTCATTCTATGATGCCACAGTCACCCTGATTCCTAAACCACACAAAGACCCAACAAAGAAAGAGGACTTCAGACCAATCTCCCTCATGAACATAGATGCAAAAACACTTAATAAAATACTAGCAAACCGAATTCAAGAACACATCAAAAGTATCATACACCATGAATAAGTAGGCTTCATCCCAGGAATGAAGGGATGATTAAACATATGAAACTCTACCAGCGTAATTCACCATATAAACAAGATGATAGAAAAAAACATGATAATCTTGTTAGATGCAGAAAAAACATTTGACAAAATCCAACACCCCTTCATGCTAAAAGTTCTGGAGAGAACGGGCATACAAGGACCGTACCTAGAAATAATAAAGGCAATATACAGCAAGCCAGTGGCCAACATCAAATTAAATGGAGAGAAACTTGAAGCATTTCCTCTAAACTCAGGGACAAGACAAGGTTGTCCACTTTCACCATATCTCTTCAATACAGTACTTGAAGTTCTTGCTAGAGCAATAAGATGACTAAAAGAAATCAAGGGGATACAAATTGGAAATGAAGAAGTCAAATTATCCCTATTTGCAGATGATATGATAGTATACATAAGCGACCCCAAAAATTCCACCAGAGAACTCTTACAGCTGATGAACACCTTCAGCAAGGTGGCTGGATACAAAATTAATTAAAAAAAAATCAGAAGCCCTTCTTTATGCAACAATCAAATGGGCTGAGAAAGAAATAAGGGAAATAACCCCCTTCACAATAGCCACAAACAATATAAAATACCTGGAGGGAACTCTAATGACCTGTACAACAAGAACTACAAACCCTTGAAGAAAGAAATTGAAGAGGCCTTTAGAAGATGGAAAGTTCTCCCATGCTCATGGATAGGTAGGATCAACAGAATAAAAATGGCTATCCTGCCAAAAGCAATATATAGTTTCAATGCAATTCCTATCAAAATACCAACACAATTCTTCATAGCCCTGGAAAAAACTGTTCTCAATCTCATATGGAACAAAAAAAAAAAAAAACAAAAAACCCAGAATAGCTAAATTAGTCCTGTACAATAAGAAAACATCTGGAGGTATCACCATCCCTATTTCAAGATATACTACAGAGCAATAAAAGTAGCATGGTACTAGTATAGAAACAGACCAGTTGATCAATGGAATCGAATTGAAGACCCAGAAATGGACCCACACACCTATGGCCACCTAAATTTTGACAAAGAAGCCAAAACCTCACAATTGAAAAAGGACAGCATCTTCAACAAATTGTGCTGGTCCAACTGGATGTCCACTTGTAAAAGAATGAAATTAGACCCATACTTATCACCATGTACAAAACTTAAGTCCAAGTGGATGAAAGACCTTAACATAAGGCCGGTCACACTAAATCTACTAGAAGAAAAAGTGGGAGAAACCCTCGAACTCATTGGCACAGGTGACAACTTCTCAGGACCTAAGACCAACAATTAATAAATGGGACCTCATGAAACTGAAAAACTTCTGTAAGGCAAAAGACACTGTCATTCGAACAAAATGGCAGCCTACAGACTGGGAAAAAAATCTTCACCCACTCCACATCTGACAGAAGGCTAATATCCAAAATCTACAAAGAGTTCAAGAAATTAGATGTCAAGAAACCAAATAATCCAATCAAAAAATGGGGAAAGGATTTAAATAGAGAAATCACAAAGGAGGAAACCCTAATGGCCGACAGACACTTGAAGAAATGCTCAACATCCTTAATCATCAGAGAAATGCAACTAAAGATGAGTCTGCGTTTCCATCTCATACATGTCAGAATTGCTAAGATCAAAAGCTCAAATGACAGCACATGCTGGCGACGGTGTGGAGAAAGGGGAACCCTCCTCCATTGCTGGTGGGAGTGCAGGCTTGTGCAACCACTATGGAGGTCAATATCTTAGAAAACTTGGAATAGCTTTGCCTCAGCACCCAGCCATACCACTTCTGGGTATACACTCAAATGACTCCTAATGGAATCATAAGGAAGTTTCCTCATCTATGTTCATAGCAGCCTTATTTGTAATAGCTAGAAACTGGAAACAACCCAGATGTCCCTCAACCAAAGGATGGATTAAAAAACTGTTGTACATCTACACAATGGAATATTACTCAGCTATCAGAAACAATGAAATTATGCAATTTGCAGCCAAATGGATGGAACTAGATAAGCTCATCCTGAGTGAGCTAACCCAGACTCAGAAGGATGCGCATGGAATCTATTCAGGTATAGTAGGATTTTAACCATATAGAACAGGATATCTATACTACAACCAACATACCAAAGGGAACATGGACATAGACATTTTTGTTTGTTTGTTTTTTTGTTTTCTCTCCCAGGCAATGAGACACTTTTCTCTGCTGGTACTGCCTTGTAGTCCTCCAGTGTATGAGGAGGCTCTTGGCCCTCATATGACTTCTGAACTGGGGCGAGGGACTTTTATGTGGGGACATTCCACTCCAGAGAAGTGGGATGAAAGGGTTAGGGGGTAGAGGGTGGGATGGCGGGGCTGGGAAGGGGTGAAAGAGTACAATATGATGGATATATGGACAAATAAATAAATTTATTTATTAAAAAAAGAAAATTCATCAATGTAATCTACCATATAAACTAGCTGAAAGAAAAATAAAAACACATGATCATCTCACTAGATGCTGAAAAAGCATTTGAAAAAATCCAACACCCCTTCATGCTAAAAGTCCTGGAGAGAGCTGGCATACAAGGACCGTATCTAGAAATAATAAAGGCAATATACAACATTAAATTAAATGGAGAGAAACTTAAAACATTTCCCCTAAAATCAAGGACAAGGCAAGGATGCTCACTCTTCCCATACCTCTTCACCATAGTATTTTAAGTTTTTGCTAGAGCAATAAGACAACTAAAGGAGATCAAGGGGGTACAAATTGAAAAGGAAGAAGTCAAAGTATCGTTATTTGCATATGATATGATAGTATACAAAATTGACCCCAAAAATTCCACCAGAGAACTCCTACAACTGATAAACACCTTCACCAAGGTGGCTTGGATACAACATTAACTAAAAAAAAAAAATTGGTCGTCCTTCTTTATACCAAAGATAAATGGGTTGAGAAAGATATCAGCGAAATAACACCCTTCACAATAGCCACAAACAATATAAAATACCTGGGGTAACGCTAACCAAGCAAGTGAAAGACCTGCATGAGGACTTCAAGTCCTTGAAGAAAGAAACTGAAGACATCAGAAGATGGAAAGATCTCCCATGCTCCTGGATAGGTAGGATCAACATAATAAAAATGTCCATTCTACCAAAAGCAATATACAGATGCAATGCAATTCCTACCAAAATACCAATATAGTTCTTACAGACCTGAAAAAAATTCTCAGTTTCATATGGAATAACAAAAAGCCCAGAATAGATAAATCAGTCCTGAGCAATTAAAAAAAATACATGGAGGTATTACCATCCCTATTTCAAGATATACTACAGAGCAATAAAAGTAGCATGGTACTAGTATAGAAACAGAGCAGCTGATCAATGGAATAGAATTGAAGACCCAGAAATGAACCCAGACACCTATGGTCATTTAATTTTTGACAAAGAAGCCAAAAGCATATAATGGAAAATGGATAGCATCTTCAATAAATGATGCTGGTCTAAATGGATGTCAACATGTAAAAGAATTCTCCATAGAACTTGGGGATAGCTGTGTCTTTTAAAGAGATTAATCATACTACTGAATAGAATAATTCCACCTTTATTTAATCTGTTTAATATAATAAACAATTCATAAACCAATTAAATTGTTTGTTTTATTCACTGAGGAAAACATTGTCTAGATGATGAGCAAGTAGGGAGCCAAAATGTTGAGAAGAAACATGAGTGACATGTAGCTATTATACTTCCCACTAATTGGGAAATGATTTCTGACACAGAAATGATTTCTTCAGAATAGAATACTCTTAGAAGACAGGGCAGAGTATTCTTAAAATGGAAGTTGTGAGGAAGGTAATAAAGTTAGAATCTATGAGAAGAAAAATGAGAAACATGAGGAAATGCTAGCATTCAAATAAAATTTGGCTATAATTTAAAATAATCACAAAAATTGTCTATGAACAGGTCAAGAGAAAAAGAAAACAGGAAGGAAAGAGAAAGAAATGAGAGAAAGAGTGAAGGAAGGTTGAAGGAGGTCAGGAAGGGGAGGAGGGATTGAGAGAATGAAGAGAAAGGAAACAAGAGGAAAGAAGGAAAGAGGGAGTGAAGAAAGAGAATAGACAGGAGCAACAACTAGGAGTGAAGAAAAGAAACACTGTCACCCCTTTCATACTGTCTATCCCCACTTCTTTTCTTCCCTGTTACCCACACCAATCCAGATGTCTCTGTTATAACCGAAATAGTTAGAAAGGGATAGAAGTAGAGGTTACTGTCAACTGAATCTGTTAGGCAGATCCTAACTTACAAAGTCCAATGGTTGTATGGTCCTATGGCTCCTTCAGGAATACATAATGATGAACCTCATCTCCAAGGAGGGGATAAGAAAAAGATGCATGTAGAGCACACACACACACACACACACACACACACACACACACACACACGTATAGATGTATCCCAGGCACTCAGTAAACTTTAAAATTGACTACAATACCCTGAATCATCCATTAGCTGAAGGAACCTTTAAGTCTATATCTGAATTAGATCAAACAAAAATATATGGATGAGCTTAAGGACTTGGAGACATGGAAATAGAACATAAAAATAACCCGTCAACTCACATGTACACATCCATATACAACTGCCACCATGACTCCCATGTAACCTGTATGCTTCTGAGTTCTTAATTCATTGTTGCTGAGACTTAGAGCTAAGTAATCTATAACTTTACTAATGAAATAATTTTAAAAATACAGAAAATTACCAAGCAAAATATATTATAGCAATTCCATATATTTTAATCATTATTTACAAAATCCTCCCTGTTAGTCAATTCAGTGACAATTAATATTGTCTTGATGACCTTTAGCACAAATAACATTAAACACCATCTAAATATTAATTTGCTTGGGTTTTTAGTAAAAAAAATTATTTACTAACTACTTAATAATGTAACTACCAAAGCTAAGAAATGACAGACAACTGGCTCCCTGGACTGTCCCCAATTTCTCTCAATACCTTGCGGCATCTATCTTCAGCCTTTTGGCCCAGTATCTCTGACAAACATTAATTTTAAAGCAGGAATTATGAAAGACTTGCCCACTGTGTCTTGGCAGAGGTAGGCTGTCAACTTACCTGCTTCCAAATTTTGCCCTTTTTGGACAGCATTCTGTCTACAGTTGAAGCAAGGAATTTTTCTTGCCCAGTGACAAGCTTGCCATTAATTCAATCATCTACAAATTGTCTGTCATTTCTTAGTTTTGGAAGTTTCTGGTTCTGCACTTCCTGTATAATCAGATATTTTTTCCTTCTCAGTTCTCTGATGTGATGTGCTTGAAGACTAGATATAATCTCACAGTTAAATTTTAAGTTTTTTAGGAATTAAAAAGATATTCTAGGTCTAAGAGGATGTTTTTAAGTTGGTAATGCAAGTTAGGATGGAAACTGAGTTAGGTATACAACTTTAAACTCATTGAGATATATAGATAACAGAATATTAATATCAGTTGCTAAATATGTATGGAGTTGATATTGGGAATGTATTTTATACCTTATAATTTTTGTAGTTGTGGTCTAATTAAAAAAATAAAAGAAAAAAATAATGTAACTACCAACTCATTAGAAATACAAGAAACAACAGGGACTCTACAACTGACACAAAAATAGAGTAATAAATTAGCTTCCATCTTAAACCAATTTTCATATATTTTATGACACAGACCATTTCTTAACTATAGTAACAAGAGTCATGCATATTTTTGTAAAGCATAAAAATGTTTTTCATAGGAATTTATAATTTTCACACAACTCAGGTTAACTTTGGCTCATTTTATTGGAACAGCAATCATACAATATAAATGGGAGAACTATCATTCTTATTTTATAGGCAAGGAAACTGAGGCCATGAGTGATAATTGACATTCTTAATATTATATCTCTAACATGTAAAAGAGTAAAGATGAAAATTAATCGTGACATAGCAATTTTATGCTGTCTTATACTGCATTGTGTTCATTACATATCAATTGTTTAGACATCAAAACTGACTTATTTTAAAAATAACACAGGATGCTGTGTGAACTCATGTAAATTTATAGTCACAGAATTTGTTTTCCTATGGAGTATTCTGTATACAACACACAATAAAACAGAATATATTCATTAGTTAAGAAGTGAAATTGATATAATAGATATAGAAATGTATTACTGTACTTTATATATCTTTTTTGTATTTGCATGCATTCTATGAATGTGTTCATGCATTGGGGCTATTATGGGTTTACTCATCTTGTTAGAAAAACAATAATGCTTAGTTAAGTTTGTATTTTATTATTAATTATTTAATTATAAATATTGTAAAATCAATTATAAATTAAACCAACATAAACACATGAATAGCACAACTGAATATATTTTGAGAAAAAATATAAACACATATCTACATTTAATTATCCTTGCTTTTAGTTGATAATTGATTATGTAAGTAAGATTTATTAAATTAAAATGAGGTTTTTGACATTTGAAACATTAATAAATATATCTTCATATTTTATTTGTAATTAAACTAAACTTGTAGCTAGCATTCAGGCTTTACAATTTAACTATGCTAATTATTCCTGGTTTTACTTTGGGAATCCGATTTGTTGGAAATTCTTCTTTATTTTTCTTATCTTTGAATATGTAGTCATTTTAAATTATACAAGGTGCTAAGTTACTGGTGAGCTCTGTTCTTCCTTGAGAAAACAGTATAAGAGAAATCAGAATCAAATAGGTTTGCCTCTATATCTCTCTTAATATCCAGAGAAACCTTGTATCCTAAACATCAGAGTCAACCTTGAGCAATGGTGTCAGACACAGGTGAGTGTCCCCTCCAGTTCTTTGCCTTATTCATATTGCCTGTATTTCATAACCACTGAGCCATCTCTGCAGACCCCTAACTTTGTCTATATTTCTACTTGACCTTATTGTTCATGATGGAAAATCACTTTTACCAAATGCTATAAGCTTTATTAGGAAAAATATATTAGTAGTTTATGTAAAGTGATTTATTTCTGGGAACACTCCTACCCCAACACTCAGAATTATTTAGAAATACATTATAGTAATGGTACATTCTTACAGAATTTTCTGTGATATGCAAAATAAGTACAACCCCAAAATGCAATTCCCTGAAATTAATACCCAGAGTCTCCAGCACATGATACTGTTACAGTATGTGGCAGAGGCATATGCAGGTGTAGTTATAGTTATGGATATTTAGTGAGGATATTCCAGACTTTTCAGGTGGACTCAATCAAGTAAACCTAAAAGCAGATAACTTTTAGTACTGACATTTTGAAATTCTAAATTTTTATTCTAGAAATGGTAGGAGGGGAAGTCAGAGAGATTCCCACAAGATTTGAGACACTATTGTGGCTCTAAGATACATGGATACTATTTAAGGAACCAAGGATGGTCTTGACGAGTTATCTGCAAGGACAGGAGAGCTAGAAGGAACAGTAGTTCAGAAATGGGGTCTTTCTAAAATCCAACTAAGAACCCCACCAGCTGAGACCTTGATTACAGCCTCATGAAACCAACAAAAACAACAAACTGGTGAAAGCCAAGTTAAATTCCTCAGAACAGTGAAACAATAGATATGCTGTAAGCTTCTAAGTTGATGGTAATTCACTATAGCAGCAAAAGAAAATTATATCATTCCATATCAAAGACTTATAGATACATTAGTTTCAATTCGCATAGCTGTAAGATGGATCAAGAGCCGTCCTATGAAAACAGATTTTTTAGCAATACACATCAAATTACTTTCTTTCTTAAAACTGTGTGTGTGTGTGTGTGTGTGTGTGTGTGTGTGTGTGTGTGTGTGT
>CAJQZJ010031868.1:3543094-3587006 GCA_907164525.1 Lophiomys imhausi
TGTGTGTGTGTGTGTGTGTGTGTGTGTGTGTGTGTGTGTGTGTGTGTGTGTACATGCATTCAGGTATTTATTTTATTTTTCTATTTTTATGTGTTTAGGTCTTTGTCTGCCTGTGTGTCTGTGTACCGTGTGAAAGTCCTGTAATCGCAGAAGACAGAAGGGGTTGGATCCCCTAAAACTGGTGTTATAGAGAGTTCTGAGCTGCCATGTGGGTGTTGAGAATCAAATCCTGTTCCTTTGGAAGAGTAGTCACAGCTCTTAACAGCTGAGCTATCTCTCTAGCCACATGCCATTTTTTTTTTAAATTCACTTGTTTTTAAATCATATTCCAGAGAAACTGGGGTTTTACTAGGCTCAGAGACAGATCATGAGGAGGGGATGGATGCTCAGTGTCCTCTACCAGGACTTTGTAGATTTGCCCTTTTTTTTTTTAATAAGCAAAGATACTATCAGAGCAGTGCTACATTAGTCATTACCACTAAATCCAATGTCTTGAAAAAATAAACAGAATCTGAACACAGTCAGAAAGATAACAAAGGCCTAAGGGACATTTAAAAACTACTGAAGGCAAAAGTAATTCAATTAGATATATGCAGACCATATGCAAATGTACTGTGTTTTTATCACTATAAAACTTCTGTCATAATCTCGTATCAAGTGGAGACTGTGTTCACAACTCCCTTCCTTACATATGATTTTATCTGAAATGACTTTCAGAAGTACTTTCCTCAAGGAAACCACTAGAACATTGCATTAATAGAGTAAGACAATATGGAAGAAAGACTGTCATATCCAATGACTTGCAGCATGGGAGATTTGGAGGCTCTTATCCTCAGAGATTTATGCGAGTTCAGACCTAAAAGTTTTTGAGGTATAACCAAGAACAACATCCTGAAAGTAGAAACTTTTTGTAATCAGCTAGGAATCATTTTCACAGGCAAGAGTAAATGTTCATGTGAGCTGCACACATTTAACTTCATAATTGTATCTAAGTATGGAACAATGCAAAAGACAGTAAATAAGGCAAATGCAACTCCTCAATATTCTTATGGAAATAGGGTCAGCGTAGTCAATTTTCCCCACCAGTTAGAAATTCCCTGAGGTAAAACTGAGCAGCCCTGGACCTCGCACATTTACTCTCATCTTCCACAGGGCTATAGGAAGCAGAGTTCTACCAGTCTAGAGCACAGGGGAAGGACAGGTGAGTAACAGCAGGAACCCATTTCTACCTCTGCAGGGCCTATTCTGCTTCCTACAGCTCTCTGAAAACTTAATAAACTTTGGACATTTTGTAAACAGATATCATCATTTTGAGGGGTTGTAAAGCTCCTGAGTGGCAAATTAATCCCCATTCTATACCTGTCCCCATTTAGTACTTCTAAAGGAGGTGGATATTAAATCCCGCCAACTCTCTTTTTAAGGGCTATTCAGATACTAAATAAACCAAGAACATTTTAAAATGCAATCTCACAAAAATATGCTCTGCTTAACCTTCTCTCCTTCTCTAAAAAAATAAGAAAGGCATGATGTTCTTTTTTTGTTAATTAATTCATTTTAGACAATTCCTTAAATTTTCATTTTAATAAATTTTTGTGTGGGTGCATTAATTACTTTCAAAGATGCTTTACAACTGTTACCTATTAAAAGCCTTTGTTAGTGAGTAAAAAAAAAGGAAACCTTCCAGTTTGCGCAGCCCCCCCTCTGCTCTGAGCAGGTCCTTGCTATCAACTGCTGGAGTATTCTCGCTTTGCACCTACAGCTATAATTATTTTGCTTTAATTTTACAAAACCTTTTGTTCTGTTCCCATGAGCCCACCTGATCCTTATATTACACTCGCTCTATTAAAACACTCATGCAGAACAAAGCATGGCTGTACTGATTCATAAGTAACTTTTTTTTTTTCCCAGTAAAATGCCACAGGCTAAGGTGTGGGCCACAGATTTAGGATTCACTCTCCTCTGCCAGTTTTTATGCATTAGAGATATGCTGTTTCAAAGTCTGTAGTCTCCTCAACCATCCTTCCTTTGCCACATTTTTTTTGTGATTTTTAAATGTAATTTGTGTATGCATAATTTTAATCTAAGCTAGGGCAATATAAGTGGTATAATGTTGAGAATGTCAGATATATGTAAAGATTATAATCATGATTTTTCTTATTCATATGTAAAGTTTTTTGTTTTGTTTTTGTTTTTACTCTGAAGCAGTTCTTTATTTACTAAAGGAAAATACATTGATGATGGCTCTGTTTCCATGGATTTAGCATTCTAATAGAGTCTGAAAATAAGTATTTTTAATCAATTTTTTTAACCTCCTTTTATTTCATTTTTTTTTCTCCTTTCTCCAGCCCTTTTCCTTGAGCTCTTGCAACACATGTGGGCTTTTGGCAGAAAAAAAAATTCAGTGACTCATCCAGAGAACTGTTTGTTTGCTCTGAGGAGCACTCTGAGGGCCCTCTGGGCGACACAAGGAGCCCTTTGATCCTGGAAAATTTATGTCTTCCAGATGTTTTCCCCATAGCCACCTTTCTGCAGTGTCCCTCCTCATTATGTAGCATAAAAGTAAATGCTGAAGAACAATTGCTACAGCACACAAGTTTCCTGAATGCAGTACGACAGGGAACTGACATCTGATTTAGCCTTTGGGTTCTCCTTGCCTTCAATAGCAATGAAGGAAGATTAATAATGAGGACTGCAAAACTGAGTTTGAGTCTCTTTAGATGACTTCATGATTAAGATGAGATTTGTGGTAATCATATCAAAGAAAACATATGAAATGAACAAATTTGCAGACCATTGTTTGGAGAATGAGTTTCATCTAATTCAGAAAGTTTTTATGCTAGGATCTGTCATCTCATCTTATGTCATGAGTTTAACTGGTTCAGTTAAACAAGGGGAAAACAATAAAGTCAGTCCCTTGTCTGTCATCTGTCTATCTATTCACCCACCCACCCACCCACCCATCCACCCATCCATCCATCCATCCATCCATCTTTCTTTCTCTCCAAACTCCTCCCTCCCCATCTTTACGTTTCTCCCATTCTGTCCTTCACCTGACATACAGTAAGAGTGAAGGATGTTGAGTCAAGGAAAGAGTTAGAGAACAGGGGCATAGGTAAAGACGATACGTTACACTGAACATTTCTGTACCCAAATATATAAGCCCCAATCCCTCCATCTACAAATACTATTTTATAAGGGTTAACAACAAGAGATTTTGAGGTTTTTTTTTTTTTTTCATAGAGACATTTTCTTGAATTTTCTAGGCGGACCATATATCACATGCATTCTTAACAGAAGGGGGTTGCCTACAAACAGAAAAGGGTAACTCATGTGACCATAGAACCACATATTGTTCCTATGGGTGATGTGGCCACAGCCAAGAGATATTTCAGTCAGCAGAAGCAGGAAGGATTATCTCCTATGGTTTCCAGAATGAATGAATGTGTCATTGCCCTCACCTAGACCCTTGGTGCTGACATTAGACTTGTGACCTGCAGAATTACTGGAGAATAAAGTGCAGGTACCCTAACATCATTAAGAAGGAAGGAGATTAATACAGCAGCCACAGAAAATGAACACAGGCTGTAAGGGTTTCCAAACCATGCCACTCAGGATCCCTAAAGTCATCTGAATCTCAGACTGAACACACTGCAAACAAGGGTCCAACACTCAAAGACAAGAATTCCATGAGGCTGCACCAAAGCTCTTAAGAGCAACTAAGCCACATCAGGTTGAGAACTAACATAAACGAGGCAAAGAGAGCACCAAAGGCATTTAAGAAGACTACACAAGCTGGGAATGAAAAAGATTCAACTTTCTAAAGGTAGTGTGAGTATTTTATGAAGTGAGAAACCTTTTATATTTTCTCTTAAACTGGCCATTTATATGTAAGATAACACCACCCATTTCCCTAGACTCAATGGTCAATATAATAAACTTTAGAGAAAAGGTTTACGTATACTAAAATTTTATAATAAAATTTATTTTTATTTTGTGTGTATGACTGTTTTGCCAGCATGTATGTCTGTATACCATGTGTATGCCAAGTGTCCATGGAAGCCAGAAGAAGGCATCAGATTCCCTTGACTGGAGTTACAGGCAGTTATGAGCCACCATGTGAGTGCTGGAAACTGAATCAAGTCCTCTGGAAGAGTAGCTAGTGCTCTTAGGTGCTGAGCCACCTCTCCAGCCCCATAGAATGATATTTGACAAGTATACTATATTTGACATTATATTATAAAATGATATTTGACACTATACTATAAAACTGAAGGTCCTCTGCTTGCACTTCTATTAACTTCCTTTAGCTGATCAAAGGGAAATCTATTTTTAATGTTTGATACACCATAATTCATGACTGAAACTCAGTAATTCTTTAAAAATTCTTTATTTTAAAAACTGCAATAATTTTCTAGTTCATGGGACATGGTGCGAAAGTTAATACATACAGAGAAAACATGAAAAAACTGGGGCAATTCACATGTGAACCTAAACTTTATCTTGAGTATGTGTGTTTTAGGATCGTTCAAATCCACTCTTCTAAATCTTTGCAGACTTATATAAATTGTTATATACATAGACAACCTATACTTCCTATATAACTTTAGCATCCATTATTTCATCTGCATTTATTCTCCTTTCTCTTTCCCCTTCTGTGAAATCGAGTTTTTGTTTTTGTTTTTTTTTTTTGTTTTGTTTTTTTTTATGTTTCTTGCTTTCTTTGTTGTTTTGACTTACGGGTGAGAACATGCTCCATTTGTCTGTCTGGGCCTGGCTTATTTAACTTACCAATATATTCTAAATTCAACAATGCTTAGATGTGTTAAAACACTAAACCAAGTTGAGAAAATACAGCAGCAGAAAGACTGTTGTGTAGCTATACCATTTAGA
The DNA here is from genome assembly GCA_907164525.1 of Lophiomys imhausi. Taxonomy (NCBI): domain Eukaryota; kingdom Metazoa; phylum Chordata; class Mammalia; order Rodentia; family Muridae; genus Lophiomys; species Lophiomys imhausi. Next base: position 3,547,985 of record CAJQZJ010031868.1, read on the forward strand.
ATATAATTTTCTCTAGTTTATGATTAAAACTCTGTTTCAACTACAGGAACAAAAAGTTCAAGCAAGTACAGGGGAGATGGTTGAGAAAGAAAAAATGCTTTTATCCAATTATATGCTCAGAGCCCTAGAAGCCAGTAAAAGGTGGGGTTGGAGTAGTGGCCCACATGTAACACCACTGTACAGGAAGAGGAAACAGAATCCCTGGCAAGCTGGCTAGCCAGACTAGCCAAAATAGTATGCACTAGGTTCAGTGAAGGAGTCTGCTTCAATATACAGGGCTAAGAGGGACTGAGAAAGATACTTACTATCCATACACTCCACACACAGGTGAAACAAGTGTATGTGTACCTGCACATACATGCACATTCCTACACATGTGAACACAAAAGCAAACCCACACATATACACATTCAGAGAGAGAGAGAGAGAGAGAGAGAGAGAGAGAGAGAGACTCCACATATATAGGAAATGAAAAAAAAGAAAAAGAAAAATATAACAAGAAAGACACCCAAATTCCCAGGATTCTTTTGGGATACAGAACATTTCAACAAGCAAATCATTAGTCTTTGGAAAGAATATAACAATGAACCTAGACTATGAGGGTAAGTGAAATAATAATGTTCTGAGAAGTTTAAAAGGTTGTAGATCATTCAACAAATGAGAAGAATGGAGAAAATCAGTTAAGAAATGCTGACTGCATTTTGTACAATTTGAAAAGCGACTATAGATAAAATCCAATTGTTGGGGAAAATAGTCTGATGACTGGACATGAGGAATAGGGCTGTTTATTTATTTACTACCTTCTTATTAACACAGAATACTGTATTAAACATAATTTTTACCATTATGTTTAAAATCAACGAACAGAAGGTTCTTTTTTTAATAAAGAATTGATTTATTCTTTATTAAAAAAAACCCTTATACTTATGACTTATACTTACGACTACTGTACCCAAAGAAAGATGTCTCTAGGCAGTAAATACTGTCCTCATCTTCATCCCCAGGCATTCTCACTTGAGGAAGCATGAAAAACAGGAATTTCAATGCATTTCCTTTTCCATTTCCTGTCACTACCAGATTGATTTAGGGCAGTTCAAGTGTCAGGACTTCAGAGGCATTTCAAGTTCCACCTGTGCTGTGAAAACCAGTCTATGCAAATTCCATCTTCACACTATGTTTCATGACTTTATGTACTTTAGCACTATGTGTTCTTTACCCTTGGTAGGATACAATACCTCTTTTCGGTATGGAATATCGATGCATGCTTTCACAGTAACATGTACTTAGTTATTTTTACAAACGCCTAGGAGGAAATTGTTTGTATTTCCATTCATCATCATAACCCTATGTCGAGTTCCTTAAAGGCAGGAGACACTGTTCTTCCTTTAATTACTTTCTCTTAGCTCTATTATATCCAGGGAATGTTTGGAGTAACTAGTTGACACAGAAAGCCCAGGATCTGTCTTGACTGGTCTATTTAGATTTGCAAATCTTAAAGTACAGAGTTGGATGATAAAGAGACAAACATTTTAAAGCATATAAGGAGTTTGAATATCCTAAAACAATAGTTGCTTACTTAGCTCCTTTAGCATAGATCAGTATCCTAAAAGTACCCATACTCTTCATGGGCATATTATGGGAGAGTGAATTTAGTGGCATACATTTCCAGGGGCGAGGGGTGAATTGAATGGGGATTTAAAAGTGAATAGCCACAGTTTAAGAAGATAAAGACACTTATCCTAAACATCATAGTCATTGTGTTTTAAAGACATGAATTAATCAAAGTCATAGGTGCTTAGTAACTTTGTTAAAGTTTCCAGTAAACAATCCTGATTATGAACTGAGGTCTCTCTTCAAGAGGTGGATAGATTTATAGAAGCCCCCCTTAATAAAGGTAAATCAGACATAAAAACACAGTTAATTTCTTTTTTAGAAGCAACTTAATGAATTCCAAAATAAAAATGTGTAAAAAATATAAATAGAACACAATTCCTGGAAAAAAATGTTCTGCATCAATGACTGTTTTTGATGTGTCTTACTATACATTTTTCTTAATAAACTGGGATTCTATCAAATATATAGATCATAAACTTTCCCAAGAGATTTATAATCAGTTAATCCAATCCCTCATTTTAAAAATTAAGAGATAATATGTGAGCATTTAAATAAAGGATACTTTAAGATGTTCATTGAGATAATATGTCTATAACATGAAAAATAAAGAAGAAAAACAAAATTAAGAAAAAAAATAATGGTTAGGGAGGGATGAAAAGAGAATGGTTTTAACACAGGCACATTCTCTGCACTGCATACAGATTCTTGCTGGAAAAGTTGGAAACATCCATTTCCAAACAATCATTAATACTCTAAACCTACAGGCGGCTTAAACAGGTGGATCTCATCTTATACAAACATATGCTTTCTGTATTTATAACATAATAATTGTCCATTTGTTTACATTGCATATGAACTCTTATCCTGAGCATGTACAAATTGAAGGGTAACATGATGATAATAATTTGATTATTTAAAACTGCATTAAAATCAAGATTATCTCTAACAACAGAGAAAACGTATGCTTTGGGGAAATCATCTAAACATAAGTTGTGGTTTACAGATTTGGTATAAGGATTATGTGTCTTGTTGAAGATCTCTGGGACCAGACTACTAGGGATTAAATCTCGACTTTGCCACATACCTTAATCTTGGACATTTTTTCATTTCATGACTGGAGAGTTGGCTCTGTGGTTAAGAGTTCACACTGCTCTTGATGAAGACTTACATTTGGTTCCCAGCACCAACAACTGCCTGTGTTCCAGCTCCAGGGAGATCATATGCTTTGGCCCCCTCAGGCAACCACATGCACATACCAACACAGAGATGTACAAACACATACACATAATAAAAATACATCTTTCAAAGACTTTCCTCTTTGTCCTTCAGTTTCCCCACTAAAAGAGTTAATGTGAAGAAGATTGATACAACTTTACATATAAATCACTTAGAGCAGAGCCTGCTACATAAAAATCAGTGAATGTTAGCTGTCACTACTAATAAAGACATGTCTGTCAACTATTTCAGAAGTAAAACTTTTATCATTAAAAAGACTTTTAAAATTATTTTGTTTCCAATGTATTCTCAAATTAATTTACAATAATATTCTATACAATATAAGTAATAGTCTGCCTTGGCTTGTTTGTAGATTTGAGTCTGAGATTAGCATCACTTTAAACTGTACATGTTAGCGAACAACTGTAATTTCAGCCCCAGGACGAGGGCAGCTAGTCAATACAGTGAGTTCAAGGGTAGGATGGGATATATATAGCCAGACATTGTCACTGTTTCAGAAGAAGAGAAGGAAGAGGATGAAAAAGTGGAGGAGGAGGAAGAAGAAGTGGAAAAGAGAGAACACAAAAGCAAACTAGAAAAAAAAATCAAACAATAAATGGGAATAAGCTAAAATGCTAGTCAATTCTGACTTAAAGCAACTGGGACATAACTTCTAAAGGGCAAAAAGGTTGGGGTTTTCATAGTCTAAACTGGGATACAGCATGGATACTATATTAAACCAAACAAAGAAAACAAGAGAGGATAAGACATTTGGCAGCATGTGTGTAACTTTTCATTTGGAGAACATGAGAGTATACTCACAGTAAGATGAAGGCTTTGACTCTGTAGGAAGTAAAGGCTGATTTACATGCCCCTGCCCAGTATCTTAGCCACTGACTCACTGCTGTGCAAGCATTTGTCTACATGTAACTTCGGCCCTATTATCCAGAGATCTATCTGGGAACAAAAAACATCTTATTAATTATTATTCTATGAATTGTTCAATAGAATGCATGTATGAATACCTGAACTAGTTAATTAATAACACTGGCTACATGGAGAATTCTAGTCAGCAATGCTCAATGCTAAGATTCTCACAGGCATGCCTGTTCAATTGCAGACAGTGTTGAGGTTGAACTGCTTATGGTAGTATTAGGAATGGATTTTTCATCTCCGGGCTTGGAAAAAGTACTCTAAGGTATATATATATATATTTAATTTAAAATATGTGCAAGTTATTTTTTTCAACTTTGTTTTAATGAATAAATATTTATTTTGTACGATATTTTTCAAAGTACAGGAACGAAGTGCAGTGTAGGACAGATATAACTAAATAAATCACTGAAAACTCTGAAAGCAAATTCAGTTCAAAGAGTCCTCAATAATGTGTTGTGGGAGATCGTCAGAGAAGAAGCAACTTCTCATAGCTGGGGATTGAAGGTAATTTTAGTAGAAGGTAATATCTGAGCAAGGTCTTGATGCAAATACTTTATCTCTGTGAAAACAGCATTATATCCTTAATGTGAAAATTGGCTGATATGCAGAGATAAGTGGAAAGATCTGTGAATGGATGACATAAACATCAGAGGCATGCCCTTTTATGATATATTTGAAAGACCTACTATTAGTTGATGCACATGGCCATGTAATAATACTCAGTCCAATAAATAAAAAGCAATGCCCCTTACAAATTCATTCATTTGTAAATATCTACTTACACACTAATTCTTTCAACCTCACGTGAGACCTCTCTATATCAGATTCTGCAGGAGCTGACAGCACTAGATATCCAGGATTTCAGGACAGAGGAGACGCTCTGCCTAGGAAAGGAACTAGACCATCAAACTAGTAATCCCACAGCGATAAGAATCATGTTAAACAGGGCACTAGATATGATAAGGAGAAATAATCATAACCTATTTATTCTTCAAATTATTAAAAAAGCACAGAAGAACTATACTTAGGTAAAAACAAAGTGCTAGTGGTATTTGTTGACCTTAAATTTCTTCTGACTCAGTCTTGTTTATCTACAGAGTACATATGGGTCTTACTCATTCTATCTGTTATTAAATCTTACCTTTGGAACTACGTATTTAATTCTGGATGCATCAATAATAAATAATTTTTATTAATTTCTTTTAAAGTAAACATCACTACATCTTTTCCTGTCCCAGAATTTCTTTTTCTGTTGAGGTCAGACAGTAAGCCAAATAAGAAGTACTAAACAGCTGAAGAAAAAAGCAGTGTTTTATTTTTTCAGATTAAATCTACTGGTCTGAGTAGAGTTAAATCTTGTTTGGACCAGTAAATTGAGCAAACACAAGACAGGAGTCACAGAGGAAGCAATAACAGGCAACAACAATTCTTGCCATTTTAGTAAGTCAAGGTTAGAGTTGGTCCTTTGGTTGTGATATTTTCCCAGATTATCGATATATTAGCCTCAAGCTACAAAACTCATGCCGGACTACATGGAACCCAATGACGCAAAGGTCCTAACCACTTGATCCCTTAGCACAGTGAGATGCTAGTCTTTTGGCAACTCATTTTTTTCTATTTTGAAAAGGGCCCACACAATTTTGTTTTTCCCTAAGAATTACAATAAAGGAAGCTCTGACCTCTTGATACCAACCGTCTAAAACGGTCTAGGATAGTTAAGTAAAACAAACTCCTAGTCATGCAAACATGTCACTTTGTTAGCTACTATGACAGTCTATCACAGATATTCTCTAAACTACCCAGTAATCAAGTTGTTAAGAGACAAGCAACATTGGCTTATCTAAATACAAGAGATGGATAGGGCATCTTCAAAAACCCCAAGAGATCTGCAGAATATGGCATTCAAAGATGTTATCTTAAATCAAGATTTTTTTTTGATATCGAGACACATCAGCTCCTGACAGCACCCCCTATTCTACTCCAAGTAGAAGATAAGCATCGAAGAACCTCCACTGTAAGATGGTTGAATTAGTGGCAAGCCTATCTCTTGGCATGAAAAAACCCCTTGCACCAACTGCAGACAGACTGCTGTCCAAAAACGACAAAACTTGGTAGCAGGGAAGTCGACAGCCTAACTCTGCCAAGACAGGGTAGGTAAGTCCTTCATAATCCCTGCTCTACAACAAATGTCTGTCATAGAAACAGGACCCAAAGGCTGAAGACTGATGCAGGAATGCATGGAGAGAAAATGGGAACTGTCCAGGCAGTCATTGGTATGTCCTTTCTTAGTTTTGGAAGCTGCAGGCCCTGCACTTCCTATATAAGCAGATATATTTATCCCTCTCAGGTCTCTGAGGTGGTTGAACAATAGACAGCTAGAGTCTCATAGTTAAATTTTGAACTGTTTAGGAATCAAGAGGGTGTTATAGATCTAAGAAGTTACTCTTAAAATTGTGTTGCAAGTTGGTGTGAATGTTGAGTCAGATATAGACCTTTAAACTCATGGAGATGGTTAGATAGTAGAATGTTAAAGTCAGGGGCCAAATATGTATAAACTGGACATTGGGAAGGAATACTGGGCCATTTAACTCTCATAAATGTGGCATATCTATATGTGTTGTTTTGTATAATACTTACTGTTATAAGAGAAGGAACCATCTGTTGGACTGAAAGGGGAAACTTCTGGGGGGAAGAGGGTGGAAGGGCGGGATAGGAAGGGGGAATAGGGAGGGGTTTGTGACTGAGATGTAACTTGAAGAAAAAAAATAAAGTATTTAAAAAAAACGGTAAAGAAATGAAAAAAAATTAAAAAAATAAAGGGAAACACAAAACTTCACTGTTGCATAAAAATAGGAGCATAACAATTTAAAAAATGTAATCAGTTCAAGTAGCTCTATATGTGTAAGACTGTCCTCTGGATAGAGGGATGGGGACTCACACATGGCTTCACTCTCATCTGCAAGATTCAGGGCAAGTTATTCTGGAGGCTTTCATGTAAGTGTCCTGTTTTTAAATTTTCACATCAATATTAGGAATCATAAATGCAATTTAGAAGTATAAATTGTCTTTCCGTTACTGTGTAGAGAAGTATAAAGGGCATAAAAAAACCATACTACAAAAATGAGAATAAAAATAAATGCAAATTTCTCTCATATCTGAAATATGATAGCTTCAACTCACTTATAAAAACTAGGAGAATCTCAGTCTCTTTAGGACAGCCCATTAGCTAAACACATCGACACTAAGTATAAGAATAGGCAACAATTATTGGAACAATTATTAGGAAGTAAGACACTGTTAAACCATTTCATATATCACCTCCTCACTTAATTCTCACAACAGTATGATAAATGGGAACTGTCCAGGCAGTCATTGGTATGTCCTTTCTTAGTTTTGGAAGCTGCAGGCCCTGCACTTCCTATATAAGCAGATATATTTATCCCTCTCAGGTCTCTGAGGTGGTTGAACAATAGACAGCTAGAGTCTCATAGTTAAATTTTGAGTTGTTTAGGAATCAAGAGGGTGTTATAGATCTAAGAAGATACTCTTAAAAGTGTGTTGCAAGTTAATATGAATGTTGAGTCAGATATAGACCTTTAAACTCATGGAGATGGTTAGATAGTAAAATGTTAAAGTCAGGGGCCAAATATGTATAAACTGGACATTGGGAAGGTATACTGGGCCATTTAACTCTCATAAATGTGGCATATTTATATCTGTTGTTTTGTATAGTATTCACTGTTATAAGAGAAGGAACCATCTGTTGGACTGAAAGGGGAAACTTCTGGGGGGAAGAGGTTGGAAGGGCGGGATAGGAAGAGGGAATAGGGAGGGGTTTGTGACTGAGATGTAACTTGAAGAAAAAAAATAAAGTATTAAAAAAAATTGAAAAAAAAAAAAGAGAATGTAACTCACTGGCAGGGCAAACAGAACCAACAGGCAGAATGCACGTGCACTTCTGAACTCAGGGAATCAATGAGATCTAATACCTATAAAACATCATTTAACTTCCCCAAGCTTTAGATTCCTTATCTACCAGGAATTGGCAAACATTTTCTTTCAAAAAAAAAAAACTATAAATATTCTACATGTTGCATACAGAAAGCAAAATCAGAGATGTTAAAGTCTGCAAGCATGTATGTAACAATAGTTAAACAAATTACACGATTTGTTTTATTAATAAAATTTGAAATACAACGGTATGCACATTTTTGGCAAGATAGTGTTATTGATAAGGAACATAATATTCTTCTGGAGAAGATAATACCTTGATAAGTAAAAACCAACTACAGTCCCTATCCATCAAGTAGACTGCAAATGTTCATTCTTAGCCCACAGGATTAACAAATGAGATTAATAGTTTCTAACTTCATGATCTAGAAATTAAAGCTGGAGTACTGGGTGAGTTCTGGGAACTCATACCACCTCACGGATTTGATGGGACTATCTTACTTTTCAAGCCTAGTAATCTTGACTTGTCATTGTTTGGTTAGATAGGAAGTAATGACCCCACGAACCCTATGCTCCATATATTCTTTTTTTTAAATAACAGCAGCAGAAAATATTTATACCTTGTAGATTATTATTTTCTTAGAATGTTTTAGATTGTGTTGCAGTTCCATGAGCCCCTAAACTATCATCAAAGACGAAAATCTTTCTACTGAAAAGGCACTAGATGTATGTCCAGTGCAGTGAGAAAATCGGAAAGGAGGAGAAAGAAAGCAAAAGTCAGCAGCAGAGTTTTCCTAGAGTTTTTTTAAATTTAATTGTACAGTCTATCCTGATATTTCATACCTTAAACTAATAACCACATAAAATGGAGGTGAATTTGTGAAATATTCTTTTTATACTACTTTATTATTGTTGTTGTTCTTATTATTCACTAAAACCCATATGTCTACTTAAGGCAATTTGTCAAATAGCTTGCAGAAACATTAATAATCTTCTCCAGGAGGGGTAAAAATGTGGCTTACAACACATGCAGACTTTCTTTTCTTACTCTTTCTTAGAACAAAACATTTAATGATGTACTTTATCAATTATAACACTTAACCTCTTATAATCTTTGAAAATTCCTTGATAGTTGACACCAAACATCATATTTTTCTCAATTAGGTAAAGTACAAGTGAACAAATCCACAAGTCAAAGCAGCAGACAAGACACTGATAAACCTGATGATATCACAGAGATTATGGGTGGAATAAGGCACCTATTCAGGTCAAAGAGTTAAATGGTTGCTGAGAAATAATATCATTAGATTACTTGATAGTTTTGAATAAGACTTATCCTAGACAAATTGTTATGTCTCCAAAAACTGCGCCCTTTTCTAAGTTACATTTAGATTTGTCTCAGGCTGTTATACTTCAGTTTTCAAGTTAAGAGTAAGATAGGGTAGGCAAGTCCTTCATAACCCCTGCTCTACATCAATGTCTGTCAGAGAAACGGGGCCAAATGACTGAAGATCAATGCTGTAATGTATGGAGAGAAAATGGGAACTGTCCAGGCAGCCACTGGTATGTCATTTCTTAGTATGGGAAGCTGCAGGCCCTGCACTTCCTATAAAATCAGATATATTTATCCCTCTCAGGTCTCTGAGGTGGTTGAAGAACAGATAGCTAGAGTCTCATAATTAAATTTTGAGTTGTTTAGGAGTCAAGAAAGTATTATAGATCTAAGAAGATACTTTTAAAATTGTGTTGCAAGTTAATATGAAAGCTGAGTTAGATATAAAACTTTAAACTCATGGAGATGGTTAGATAGTAGAATGTTAAAGTCAGGTACCAAATACATATGGACTGGTCATTGGGAATGTACGTTAAGCCATATAACTCTCATAACTGTGGCCTAATTACCTCTGTTTTACTGTATTGTATTTATTATTATAAGAGAAAGAGCCATTTGTTGGACTGAAAGGGGAAACTGTAGGGGGAAATAAGATATACCTTAAACTTAAAAGAAAAAAAAAAAGGGAAGAAGGGAAGAGGATGGGGGGTTGAGGGTGGGAGAGTGGAACTGGAGGGGGAATAGGGAGGGGACTGCGATTGAAATGTAACTTGAAGAAATAAAAATAAAGGAAAAAAAAGAGTAAATTAGAAAATCAATTCATACTAATATGTAACTGGTTCCTTATAGTTCTTTCAAAGCAACCTTACAAATGTCATGATCTCGTATGGAATTTATATTTTTAATTCAAAATTATTAAGGGTTGTTCACAATGACTAGGAAAATGTGATCAAAACCACAATGAGTCATCACTTCATACATAGAGAATGGATGTCTTCAAAATGACAGATAAATTCTGGTCAGCTTGTGGAGAAAAGGGAACTTTTGTATACCACAGTAGGAATGAAAATTGATGCAGCCACCATGGAAGAAAATAGGCAGGTTTCTTGAAAAATTAAAAGTAAAATTTTTATGGTATTCAGAAATCCCACTCTAAGCATATCTCCAACATTTAGAATATGCCTATACCAAATTGCACAAGCACATATCATTATGCCAAAGAGATATAGGCAATGTATCTAAGATAAGAAAGCAATTGATATCCATAAGTACATAAATATAAACGTGTGTGGCATGTATCTTACAACACATATTTAATTAAAAGGGATATTATCAAGATTTATGAAAGCAGGAAACCCTGCCATTTGGTATAACATGAATAAGCCAGGAGGAACTGATGCCAGGAACAGAAGAATAAATATTAATAATTTCTTGCAAATGTGGAACCTAAAAATGTGAATTGTAAGGGTAAAACATAGAATATACTTGCCAGGGTTTAGAACAGGTTGAAAGGTACAAGCTTACTCTTATAAAATGAATAAAATATGGGGACCTATTGTACAGACTGGTAACCATTATTAATACTGGATGGTATGTCGGAAATTTGCTACAATGTCTTATTTGTTTTTAACACACAACACAAGAAAGTAACTATATGGTGTGATAGATGTGTCCATTTACCTAATTTTGATACATTAACAATGTATTTATACATGAAAATATTACAATGTACATCTTTAAATGGTGTAGTTTTTGTCATCTAAATCTCAACAGACAAAAAATAATCAGAACTCTTCCAACACAAAGTTAAAAACATAACAAACTGCAACCCCACAACTTGAACAGCCTCTATCTCTGCAGTCTTCTTGTCACCAGGAGGTAAGTAAGCACTGTAACAGTCTCCCATGTGCTCTTCTGATGCTTGTAGACAGTGCAGAATGAGACCGTTGTTTGCAACCTCCTATACTGACACATATTGTGAAAACCTTTCTAAGTAGTGTTAAGTACATATTGTTGGTGCATCTTATTTTTCTGTAATGGCTGGAGTAGATGGAGTAAAATGAAACATATATGAAGTCAATCATTGCATTCATATTTTTGGTTGTGAGCCTAGCCTTTAACGGCTGAGCTTAGAGTCAGACAACATGTTCTGGTAGAATTTTGTGATAAAAATATGGCCATCAAAAGCATATGATAAAGCTATTGGGTTTGATCAGAACATCTAGGAAGCACAATGAAGAGGAATGGGCATTAACCAGAGGCTGATAAATCAGTATGCTAGGGGGTTATGGAAATCAAAGTTTGGATCTAGTGCATAAAATAGTGTATATCACATAAACTACTTCTTAGAGATCAGAAGATACAAAATCAGAACTTCATATCAGTGTACAGTATCCTATAACAAGGAAAAATACTGAGCAAATTTATTATGACATGTTGTCAAATTTTTTTTGCTAAAACGATAATTTTACATCATTGGTAGATAGAGGTAAGTCACAGAAAGATACCATGTTAGTTAAAACTTTTCAAATAGGAAAGCATTGTTAAGAACACACAGATGTCTACAGAAATAGTAAGGTTCTTGACCTTGACATAAAATAGCGACGTAGAGTCAGGAGGCACTGAAGCACAGCTCTTTTAACACCCACCGCTGGCCTCTCCTTCTGAGATAAAACTGTGCTCAAGTCCACAAATTTGTTTCCATTTTTCTAAAATTATAAAAAAGAGACTCATACCCATTCAACATTGCATATGCCAATCTCAAAGACTTTTTCTTTAGCTAACACACACTAGAGATTATTTTCCTCAGTATTAGACATTCTTGCAGAGTGAATTTTTGTTAGAGTATGTCTTTTCCCTGGAACTGGATGGAATACTGGAAATGCTCAATAAGCATATACTAAATCTGAATTATGTTTTACACAGATATCCAGCATTCATAAATATATATGGATACATATGTATACATACACACATACGTATATAATGTATATTACACCATAGTGGTATTTAAACATAAAGAAACCATATTATTAGGTATTCGATAAAATTGAAAAAATGAAAAACTGAGTCAATGAAATTTCATAGGAAAAACAGTTGCAAGAAAAGTGTATGTGTATGGGTCACTGATGACATGAGAAATATACTAATAATACAGGAGCACAATAATTCTAAAGATGGAGTTAGGTAAGATGATGGCCTCCAAAACCACAGCATCTTCTACAGCTTAAAGAAAAAACTGTCTCCATGGCAAAGATTACAATGATTAAAAAACAATCCTGCCAATAATGAGGAGCGACAAAGATGTGGAAGAGCATCCCAGCGCTTCCCATCATACACAGCTGGTGGGAATTAAAAGGATGCCATCACTTAGTAAAGCAGTTGTGTGGTATTGGCGCACACATACATAAATACAGCATCCAACCTTTGGGTATTTACCCTTGAGAAACAAACAAACAAAAACCTAGTTTTCCCACAAAAATATAAACATGAAAATTTATAGCACTTCTATTCATAATTCTTTCAAGTGGGAAACTGCAACTGCCATTCTTGAATACTTGGTTAAATGATCTGCGTGTATCCTAACAGCAAAATGCTGCTCAGCAATCACAAGAACGGAAACTGCTGATGCATTTGACGATATTCTGAGTTCTGGCTTTCTTAAGAGGGTCCATGCTAGATTTCACTTACATGACCATTTTCATAATGAGAAACCCACAGTGATAGGAAGAGACCTGTAGTTGTCTGGGGTCAGGGGTGCCCCAATAATGGAGATGATTTAGGAGTTCTTTGGAGTAAAAGAGCTGTTTTGTATCCTGATAATCATGGTGGTGAGTGTATGTATATACATGTGCTGAATTTCAAAGAATATTATATTAAATGATTACTAAGTGATTTCTGACGTGAATAGAAATATTGAACATATTCAGGAAACAAAAGTATCAACTGATAGCATATTGAATTTCTGAAGAAACAGGAGCTTTGAAAAGACCATGACTCTCCTCAGCAACAAGATAAACTGGTAAGATGTAAAACAGCTAGAGAGGAAACCTCCATTAATTTACCATCAGTTGACCAAAATGAGTATTGTGAAAAGAAGACTTTGCTTCTTTAAACTATAATCTCTCAAAATTTATTACAGTCATTACTGCTTGTGAATCAAGAAAAAAAAAAGTGTTTGTATTTGCTAAATACATCGGGTCTTAAGAGCAAAACAAGCAACTGTTCTTCCTGCTAATAAATTATTACATCCCAGATCTCTTCTAATGCTTCTCCAGACTATGCAGCTCAGTTGTGCTTCTAAGCTTTGCAATCACATTCCACTTTCACTAAAATCACTCAAAAAACTTCACATATATTCCTCTCATGGTAAAGTAACAAGAGACAAAAAACCATAACATAACATAGTATAAACTTTGATATTTTAACTGTTTTTAATTGTATGTTGTAGTGTCATTAAGTATATTCACTTTGTCACACAACCATCACAAACATCCATGTCCATTTTTTAACTGTTCTGAAGTAAATCTCTGTAACCATACATGAAAACATCCCTTTCCCACACCCAGTCATCAGAAATCTCTATTCTACCCCTCCTTTCTTTTTTTTTTTTTTTTTTCGAGACAGGGTTTCTCTGTGTAACAGCCCTGGCTGTCCTGGACTTGCTTTGTAGACCAGGCTGGCCTCGAACTCACAGAGATCCGCCTGCCTCTGCCTCCCAAGTGCTGGGATTAAAGGCGTGCACCACCACACCCGGCTCCCTCTACCCCTCCTTTCTATTAAATGTGAGCATGTTGTTTGCTATGGACATGGAATCATCTAGGATTTGCCCTGCCTTGGCTGGTTCACATGCTGTGCGCTTACTTAGCATGCTATTTTTGTGTTTCACTCATGCTATAGCACATGGGAGAATTTCATTTCTGTTTAAGACAAATGATGCTTTAGTATGTACCACTGACTGCTAATCTGGTTGTCCACACATGGACCCAAGCTTGGGTTGTTTCTGCCTTTTGGCTATCAGCTGTACTAGCCAAACTTAGGGCAAAGCTTAGAAAGACTTTTCATTTACAATAACTAAAAAATGACTCCTTATGGTTTATCAGTCACAATTTTGGATCTAATTAATTAGTTCACTAATAATAACTTCTTTGGTTATTAAATTACTTGTTCTAGTTGGTCATTGGCTAACTGTGTTGGTGTGTATGTCACATGAATATATCATTGCATACATGAAAAAACATGTCTACAGTGATAAAAACAATATTAGTCTCTGTGGCAAAAGTAGTCAGCACTCTGAGAGATCATTGTGTTATATGAATATGCATACTAAATTTGAATTAAATGAATTTTAAAAAGGATTTGTTTCCTACAAGGGTCTATCATATAGCTAGATTCTACCACACCTGACCAATTCAGGCAGAATATCTCGGTATGGCAAACAGGTTTACTTTATCCATTTTGCAAGCGTCTATCAGAATTTTACAGATATTTAAGGTTGAAAAATATCCTAAAATATGCATGTGGTCTCCCTTTATCCAGGTGTTCATAGGCATCTATGCTGTTTCATTTTTGGTATCAATTCTACATGCCTTTTGACACTGCCATCTTCCAATTTTTCCAATACTTATCAGACTCAAGGCAATGTGGACTTAGACATTGTTGAAAAACACAAACTACCAAGGATCATAAATGTGCAAAATATATAAATGCTATTAATATTTTATGTATGTGTTTAATTGTTATCTTCTCATTTTAGAATATATAGGTTCTTTCTTATCTCATTAAAATATCTTCAGAAATATGAATCTTTCCAAATAACTTGTTTGACATCTTTTCAGCTAGAGTTCCTCTTACCAAGATACCATATACAGAAAGGAATCACAGAACATCAACATGACGCACACTCTTCCCTGAATAAATCTTCTCAACTGAAAGAACAATACAAATAGAACTATAGCTTTAGGCAAGCTGGCAAGATCAGATACTTCCTGAATTTTTAATTAACACAATTTTTGTCACATACCCTAGACTTTCCCACAACTGCTAATGGTTACTTTTGACCCACCATCATCTCTACTGAAAGGGAGGATAACTAACTGGCTAGAACCAAGCAGATCCACTTACAGTAGGATGCCCGCAGAACCAGATGTGTGAAATGTAAGGAAACTGTTCTGCACACCTGTATACCGAGTCAGCCACCTTTCTCTGGCCCTCTATCCTTTTCTAATCTGAAAGAAGGGCTACTTTAACTCTCTTCTTCCTCCCCCATCCTTCTGTTTCCTTCTTCCCTATTCCTTTTTCCTCTTTTCCTAAAAATTAGAATAACTTTCCATAACATGGAAATGAAGCTGAAGTTTTTATCACCAGTCTTGGTTATTACTTAAAACTTCCCTTTTTAAAATCAATACACAATCTGTCCTCTACACACACAGGTTAGTTATTAGGAAAAGGATGAAGAATGTGATCACTCTGAGACATAGTCCCTCAAATCACACAGTTCCTTCTTTCATGATTCTGACTTGGACGATCTGATATTTCCCCTCAAGTTTGCTTAATAGGGGAACAACTAGTTTGTTGTTCGGATGCACTGCTGGAATCTAGGCTATGAGGAGTGGAATCACCTGGAGGAGCTGCATCTAGAGAAGTCTACATTTCCTGTCCCTTCTAATCATTTCTGTCCCTACCCCAGGCCAGTGGGTTGGAAGGGAGGTAAAGACATTAAGAAAACCACAAACACGGAAATCCAAGATGGCGACGACCATAGAACAGTGCATCTGAGTAGTAGGTAGGTGAATGAGATTAGTCACTGTGGAGAGAATGTGAGGTCCCCTAGCTGACTGTGAAACACAGACTGTGTCTGAATTCCTGCGGCGAACACTGAGACTGATCACCAGGTAAGACAGCTCACGCGGTTACTGGGAACACCACCCTGAGATCAGCCAGCTCGGTCACGTGTCTGGAGAGGAGCTCCAGCTAGAGGAGATCTAGCCCAGGAGCAGATCCAGCCCACGGCTCCAGCCACAGATCAGCAGCCTCACCTGTCTGCCTGATATACAGCCTGCACGCGGACCTTTACACCCAAGAGGGAAACACAACCTCACCACATGAGCAAAGGTAAGTGAGATTTTTTTTTTCCAGAGTTTCCAACATGGCAGCACAGTGTGCACTGTAGCTGAGAGGCAGAGACCTAACCCAGTCACAGCAAAGGAATTAGGAGCCAAGACTGACTGCAAACAGACCCCGCGACTGTGTGTTCTCCACAAATACTGGGGCAGGTGGGTCACTCACCCTAGCACCAAAGCTTCTGAGACAGTCAGCAACAGGCACACGGATGGGGGTGGAGCTCCCTGCCTGCACAGTCAGCCTAGCTGCGGAGCCAGAATGACTGTGTCAGTGAGAGGAGAACACAGGCTCAACCACAGCTATACCTGCCTTTCTGAGGAGACCTGCCAGCTCCCAGGTCCTCAGAGGACAGCCTTCTCCCCACTCCAATCCCTTCTATATTGGTCCAATTGGGTCACAAGCAGTTGAGAAGAGTGGCAGCCACTCTCCTCTCCGAGAGCCCATCTATTACAGGAACATGCCCACCATTTGGAGGTAAACACCAGGATCTCAGGATCAGCCAACCCCCAGGACAGGGAGATTTCTGAGCACCAAGGTCAACTGACAAAAGAAACAAACAGACTACACCAGGGTCAATCAGATGACAAAAGGTCAGTGCAAGAACATGGTAAAAAAAAAAAATCCAAAACAATAGGATGTCTCCAGATCCTAGCAATAATGCTACAGACAACTCTGGACATCCTAACACGATTGAAACAAAGGAAAATGACATTAATCCTATGCTTATATTAATAATAGAAGGCCTAAGGGAGGAAATCAAATACCTCAGAGAGCAACAACAAAGTACTGCAAAGGAGGTGATGGAAATGAATAAAGCACTTAAAGGAATGGAAGACCTGAAAAGGGAAGTTGAAGCAATGAAGAAAATCCAATCCAAGACATCCATAGAACTGGAAAACCTTAAGAAAAGAATAGGAACTACAGACACTAGCATCAGCAACAGAATACAAGAGATAGAAGAAAGAATTTCAGGCTCAGAGGATAAAATTTAAGAAATTGATACATCTGTCAAAGAAAATGTCAAGTCTAAAAAAGTCCTGACACCCAGACTCAGAAGGATGCATATGGCATCTATTCACTTACAGTAGGATTTTAGCTATATAGTAGAGGTATTGATACTATTTGATTGTTTGTTTTTTAGTTCTCTCTCCCAGGCAATGAGAAACTTTTCACTGGTGGTACTGCCTCATAGACCCTCAATGTATGAGGAGGCTGTTGGCCCTCACACGACCTCTGAACTGGGGTGAGGGATTGTTACATAGGGACACTCCACTCCAGAGAAATGGGATGGAAGGGTTAGGGGTTAAAGAAAAAAAAAATGAAATGTGAAGTTTCAGCCTTTTGCTACTAATTGTCATAAACTGTTTAGGATAACTAAGAAATGCAAACTAATAGTCATGCAAGCCTGTCATTGTATTAGGTACTATGACAGTCTATTATAGTTATTTTCTAAACTAATCAGAAATCAAGTTGCTAGGAGACAAGCAACATCTGCTTATCCTAATATAAGAGACAGATAGGGCCTCTTCAAAAACTTCAAGAGACCTGCAGAATATGGCATTCAAAGATGTCTTAACTTTAGAATTTTTTGATATCGAGACATATCAACTCCTGACAGCACCCCCTATTCTACTCCAAGTAGAAGATAAGCATCGAAGAATCTCCAGTGGGAGATGATTGAATTAGTGGCAAGCCTATCTCTTGGCAGGAAAAACCCCTTGCTCCAACTGCAGACAGAAGGCTGTCCAAAAAGGACAGAACTTGGAATCAGGTAAGTTGACAGACTAGCTCTGCCAAGGCAGGGTAGGCAAATCCTTCATAACCCCTGCTCTACAATCAATGTCTGTCAGAGAAACGGGGCCAAACAACAGAAGATCGATGCTGTAATGTATGGAGACAAAATGGGAACTGTCCAGGCAGCCATTGGTATGTCATTTCTTAGTTTTGGAAGCAGCAGCCCCTGTACTTCCTATAAAATCAGACATACTTATCCCTTTCAGGTCTCTGAGGTGGTTGAAGAATAGATAGCTAGAGACTCATAATTAAATTTTGAGTTGTTTAGGAATCAAGAGAGTGTTATGGATCTAAGAAGATGTTTTTAAAATTGTGTTGCAAGTTAGTAAGAAAGTTGAGTTAGATATAGAACTTTAAACTCATGGAGATGGTTAGATAGTAGAATGTTAAAGTCAGGTGCCAAATACATATGGACTGGACATTGGGAATGTACGCTAAGCCATATAACCCTCATAACTGTGGCCTAATTACCTCTGTTGTTTTGTATTGTATTTATTATTATAAGAGAAAGAGCCATTTGTTGGACTGAAAGGGGGAGCTGTTAGGGGGAATAAGATATAACTTAAAAAAAAGGGAAGAGGATGGGGGGTTGAGGGTGGGAGGGTGGGACTGGAGGAGGAGTAGGGAGGGGATTGCGACTGAGATGTAACTTGAAGAAATAAAAAATAAAGTAAAAAAAAAAAAAAAAAGTCCTGACACAAAACCTTCAGGAAATCAAGGACACAATGAAAAGATGAAATCTCAGAATAATAGGAATAGAAGAAAGAGAAGAGTCCCACCTCCATGACCAGAAAATATCTTCAACAAAATCATTGAAGAGAATTTCCCAAATTTAAAAAAAGAGATGCCTATAACTTTACAAGAAGCTTACAGAACTCCAAATATATTAGACCAGAAAAGAAAATTTTCCTGCCACTTAATATCATAATATTCAAAACACTAAGTGTACAGAACAAAGAAAGAATATTAAAAGCTGCTATGGAAAAGGGTCAAGTAACATATAATGGCAAACCTATCAGAATCACACCTGACTTTTCTTCAGAGACTCTGAAAGCCAGAAGGGCCTGGAGAGACGTCTTGTAGACCCTAAAAAACCACAAATGCCAGGACAGACTACTATTCCTTGCAAAATTGTCAATCAACATAGATGGAGAAAACAAGATATTCCATGACAAAACTAAACTCAAACAATATCTATACACAAATCCAGCTCTACAGAAGATGTTGGAAGGAAAACTCCAACCCAAAGAGGTTAACTAGACACAAGCAAGCACAGGAATAAAATAGCATGCCTGCAACAAAATCAAAAGAGGAGAAGCTCTCTCACACACTATTTCCACTAACATCAAGATGGCAGGAAGTAACAATACTGGTCATTAATATCTCTCAACATCAATGGACTCAATTCCCCAATAAAAAGACACAGGCTAGCAGAATGGATGTGAAAACAGAATCCCACATTCTGCTGCTTACAAGAAACACACCTCAGAAAAAAAAGACAGGCATTATTTCTAAGTAAAGGACTGGAAAAAGATATACCAAGCAAATGGACCCAAGAAAAAAGCTGGAGTGGCAATTCTGGTATGCAACAAATCGGACATTCAACCAACATTAATCAAAAGAGATGGGGAAGGACACTATATACTCATCAAAGGAAAAATCCACTAAGATGAAATCTCAATACTGAACATCTATGCCCCAAATATAAGACCACCCACATTCATTAAAGAAACACTACTGAAGCTCAAATCCCACATTGAACCTCACACATTAATAGTGGGAGACTTCAACACACCACTCTCACCACGGGACAGATCAACAATGCAGAAACCAAGAGAGAAATAATGAACCTCATGGATGTCATGAATCAAATGGACCTAATTGATATCTACAGAACATTTCACCCCAAAACAAAATAATACACTTTCTTCTCAGCACCTCACAGAACCTTCTCCAAAATCGACCATATAGTCGGTCACAAAGCAAGCCTCAACAGATACAGGAAAATTGAAATTACCCCTTGTATCTTATCAGACTACCATGGAATAAAGCTAGACTTTAACAAAAACAAAAACAACAGAGAGCCTGCAAAAACATGGAAACTGAACAACTCTCTCCTCAATGACCTCTAGGTCAGGGAAGAAATAAAAAAAGAAATTATAGTCTTCTTAGAACTCAATGAAAATGAAGGCAAAACACACCCAAACTTATGGGACACATTGAAAGCAGTGCTAAGAGGAAAGTTTATAGCACTAAGTGCCTTCAAGAAGAAACTGGAGAATTCCCATACTAGCCACCTAAAAGCACACCTGAAAGAGCTAGAACAAAAAGAAGCAAACACTCGCAAGAGGAGCAGAGGAAAGGAAATTATCAAACTCAGGGCTGAAATCAACAACTTAGAAACAAAAAGAACAATACAAAGAATCGACAAATCCAAGAGTTGGTTCTTTGAGAAAATCAACAAAATAGACAAGCCCTTAGCTAAACTAACTAAAAGGCAGAGGGAAAATACCCAAATCAACAAAATCAGAAATGAAAAGGGGGAAATAACAACAGACATTGAGGAAATCCAAAGAATCGTTAGGTCCTACTTCAAAAACTTATACTCCACAAAATTGGAAAATCTACATGAAATGGACGATTTTCTTGATAGATTCCACCTACCAAGGTTAAATCAAGAACAGGTAAACAAAATAAACAGTCCTATAACCATTAAGGAAATAGAAGAAGTCATTAGAAATTTTCCAACCAAAAAAAGCCCAGGCCCAGATGATTTCAGCACAGAATTCTACCAGACATTCAAAGAAGAGCTAATACGAATATTCTTCAAACTCCTCCACAACATAGAAACAGAAGGAATACTGCCAAACATATTCTATGAGGCCACAGTCACCCTGATACTTAAACCTCACAAAGACCCAACGGAGAAAGAAAATTTCAGACCAATTTCTCTTATGAACATGGATGCAAAGATACTTAATAAAATACTTGCAAATCAGATCCAAGATCACATCAAAAGTATCATACACCATGATCAAGTAGGCTTCATCTCAGGGATGCAGGGGTGGTTCAACATTAGAAAATCCATCAATGTAATCCACCACATAAACAAGATGAAAGAAAAGAACCACATGATAATCTCATTGGATGCTGAAAAAGCTTTTGACAAAACAGCACCCCTTCATGTTAAAAGTCTTAGAGAGATCAGGCATACAAGGACTATATTTAAACACAAGAAAGGCAATTTACAGGAAGCCAATAGCCAACATCAAACTAAATGGAGAGAAGTATTTCCTCTAAAATCAGGGACAAGGCAAGGCTGCCCACTCTCTCCATATCTCTTCAATATAGTACTTGAAGTTTTAGCTAGAGCAATAAGACAACTAAAGGAGATCAAGGGGATACAAATTGGGAAGGAAGAAGTCAAAGTATCCCTATTTGCAGATGATATGATAGTATATATAAGAGACTGCAAAAATTCCACCAGAAAACTCCTACAGCTGATAAACTCCTACAGCAAGGTGGCTGGATACAAAATCAACTCAAAAAAATCAGTAGCCCTTTTTTACACAAAAGATAAATGGGCTGAGAAAGAAATAAGGGAATCAACACCCTTCACAAAAGCCACAAATAATATAAAATACCTGGGGTAACTCTAACCAAGCAAGTGAAAGACCTGTATGATAAGAACTTCAAGTCCCTGAAGAAAGAAATTGAAGAAGATATGAGAAAATGAAAAGATATCCCTTGCTCATGGATAGTTAGGATCAACATAAGAAAAATGGCCATCTTACCAAAAGCAATATACAGATTTAATGCTATTCCTATCCAAATAGCCACTCAATTTTTTACAGATCTGGAAAAATTAATTCTCAACTTCATATGGAATCACAAAAGAACCAGAATAGCTAAATCAATCACGTAGAATAACAGAACATCTGGAGGTATCACCATCCCGGATTTCAAGCTGTACTACAGGGAAATAGTAATAAAAACAGCATGGTACTGGTATAGAAACAGACCAGTTGACCAATGGAATCAAATTGAAGACCCAGAAATAAACCCACATACCTACGGTCACTTAATTTTTGACAAAGAAGCCAAAAACATACAATGGAAAAAGGAAAGCATCATCAATAAATGGTGCTGGTCTAACTGGATGTCAACATGGAGAAGAACGCAAATAGATCCATTCTTATCACCTTTTACAAAACTTAAGTCTAAGTGGATCAAGGATCTCAACATAAATCCAGACACACTAACATTAATAGAAGAGAAAGTGGGGAAAAGCCTTGAACTCATTGGCACTGGTAGCAACTTCCTGAATAGAAGAACACCAATAGCTCAGGCACTAAAACAAACAATCAATAAATGGGACCTTATAAAATTGAAAAGCTTCTATAAGGCAAAGGACACTGTCCTTAGAACAAAATGACAGCCTACAGACTGGGAAAGGATCTTCACCAACCCAACATCTGACAGAGGGCTAATATCCAAAATATATAAAGAACTGAAGAAATTAAACACCAAAAAATCAAATAACCTCATTAATAAATGGGGTACAGAGCTAAACCGAGAATTCACAGAAGAGGAATCTCTAAAGGCTGAGAGGCATTTGAGGAAATGTTCAATATCTTTGGTCATCAGGGAAATGCAACTTAAAACTACTCTGAGATTCCATCTCACACCTGTCAGAATGGCTAAGATCAAAAACTCAAATGATAGCATATGCTGGCGAGGATGTGGAGAAAGGGAAACACTCCCCCATTGCTGGTGGGACTGCAAACTTGTGCAACCACTTTGGAAATCAATCTGGAGATATCTTAGAAAATTGGGAATAATTCTACCTCAAGACCCAGCCATACCCCTCTTGGGCATATATCCAAAAGATTCTAAATGAAACCACAAGGACATTGCCTCAACATTGTTCATAGCAGCAACCCACATGTCCTTCAACTGAAGAATGGATTAAAAAAAAAAAAACTGTGGCACATTTACACAATGGAATACTACACAGCTATCAGAAATGAGGAAATCATGCAATTCGAAACCAAATGAATGGAGCTAGAAAAGCTCATGCTAAGTGAGCTGACGCAGTCCCAGAAAGATAAGCATGGTATATATTCCCTTATACATGGATATTAAGCATACATCACAGGATAACTATCCTACAACCCACACACCCAAATATGTAGGAACCTAGCATATCTATCCTAGGAAAAATTTTACCCACCAGTGAGTCATGGAATCTGCTGCAGGTTAGTGGAACACTATACCCTAGATGGTGTGCCTTATCAAGCTCCAGTACAAGGGGAAGCTCTTGGCCCTCACATGACGCAAGATCTGAGGGAGTATGATATATGAAGGCATGCCTCATCTGGGAGAAGGAGATTACCAAGTAGAGGAACAAGGAGGGAGGGAGGGAGGAAAGGAGGGAAAGAAGGAAGGAGGGAAGGACAGAGGAAGAGAGGGGACAGGAGGGGAGGAGGGAGGAAACTATGTTCTAGAAGTAAATAATACTTTTTTAAGAAAAGAGTTAATAAGCTTAAAAATATAATAAAAATACAATATAAAATTTTCAAACCATAATTTACCAAAGGTATACTTGCCTTACTGGCATGAAAGGAAAATGGCCTTAATTTCAGAATAGAATGTTAGAATGCAGGTGGCCACATAGATTACACAAACTTGCTAACAGCTTAAAGTTGTTTTTTTTTGTTTGCTTTTCTTTCTTTTTTTTTGTAGATGTATAGGATATTTTCATGGTTTGGCATTAAAAAGCAGGTAACAGGTTTAAAATACTGTAAATACATTAAAGGTTACTGCTGTTCAACCTGCTTTTCTAAACCTCCAAGGGTTGAAAAAACTTGGACCTAAGGTAAAATACATGAAATGTGTGGTGTTAGCCCATGCCTTTAACTCCAGCAAAGACAGGAGGATCACTTTAGAGTTAGTTGTCTTTAAATTCTAGAGTTACAAGGAACAGGGTGGTGATGGTGCACACCCTTAATCCCATCATTTGAGAACAATACACCCTTAATCCCAACACAATAGAGACAGAAACAGGCACATCTCAGAGCTCAAGGTCAGACTGACACAAAACAAGCTCTAAATAGAGAAAAACTTCGATCCAGGGGTGGAGGAGCACATCTTTAATCTTATCAGCTGGGAACCACATGTCTTTGATCCCAATACTTAGAATGTAGAGACAGGCACATAGGATTTGGAAGGATTCAAGTTTAAAAGCTACTTTAAAAAGGCATACTGAATTCAAACAAATTGTCCTTCGAGATCTCAAAATATATATACTAAAGGTTTGTTTAGCACCAAAATATCAAAACAGTTTCTTCTTTAATCCGAATTGAAAGATAATAACTTTATAGATTATCAAAAAAAAAAAAAAACAAATTTGCTCCAGGAAAAAAATTACCTGACCCACTCCACCCCCAAAAAAGGTAATTATCTCAGAGTTAGGATTAGGTCAGGGTTCTGTTCTTATCTTTCCAGGAGATTTAAAGCATTCATTCAAGGAATCCAGGGACAACCAGACAATGGAAACCTCAGAAGAAAACAGATCAGACACCAAAGAAGACAAGTGGCCCAGACGATCCAGCCTTGCAGACTTCCTCACAAGTCTTCAACCACAACAACTCAAAATCGCTAAGATTGTTCAGCTCCAAAGACTGCTCTAGCCAGAACTTCAGTAAAGCCCTCAAGATCAGCTTCTGTCTATGAACTTCTTAGGACATATAAATAGCTGAGCACAAAAGGA
Source organism: Lophiomys imhausi (assembly GCA_907164525.1). Lineage (NCBI taxonomy): Eukaryota > Metazoa > Chordata > Mammalia > Rodentia > Muridae > Lophiomys > Lophiomys imhausi. The sequence goes on from CAJQZJ010031868.1 coordinate 3,572,722, forward strand.
TTGAACATCAAATGATTCTATTAACATTTTTAACCATTTTTCCATTCTCTTTTGGGCCCCAAACAGGTTTACTACATCCCAAATCAGCAGGAAGTCATTTTAAGAGAGCGACGTTCCATCCCCAGAAGGTGGGGAGAGTGTTTTCCCCCCTTTGGTCATTTGATGGATAATAGAAAATCTTGTTATTTAGGGGAAGAGACTACGAGCTGTTAAATGGTCTTGTTAAATGGGTTTTGGAGGTTAGACCCAGGGACTTCTCTCTTTTTCTTTTCTGTATCCTTCTTTCTCTCCTATGTAGGAGTGAACAGACTTGAGAAAAATGGGACACAGACATAGTATAGGAAAGATCAAGAAAAAAAGGACAGATTATTGAATATGCCCATATACCTTTGTATACTGATACATAATTAATATTATATTTGACTAAATAGGTATTGATCTTTGTACATTAATGCAAAATTAAGATTGTATTAGGGTACATCGGTATTGATCTTTGTATATTGATACAAAATTAAGATTATATTTGGCCACAATGGTATTGACCCTTGAATATTGATGCAAAATTAAGACTGCATTGGGCCACATAGGTATTGATCTTTGTATATTGACACAAAATTAAGATTCTATTTGGCCACATTGGTATTCTTTGTATATTGATACAAAACTAAGGGTAATGTTTTATAAAGGTATTGTACCTAGTAATGATTAAAAATGAAATGTGAACTTTTAGCCTTTTGCTACCAACCGTCATAAACTGCTTAGGATAATTAAGAAATGCAAACTAATAGTCATGCAAGCGTGTCATTTTGTTAGGCACTATGACAGTCTATTACAATTATTTTCTAAGCTAGTCAGAAATCAAGTTGCTAAGAGACAAGCAACATTTGCTTATCTAAATATGAGATAGATAGGTCGTCTTCAAAAACCTCAAGAGATCTGCGGAATATGGCATTCAAGGATGTTTTCTTAAGATTTTTTGATATCAAGACATGTCAGTTCCTGACAGCACCCCCTATTCTACTCCAAGTAGAAGATGAGCATTGAAGAATCTCCAGTGGGAGATGGTTGAATTAGTGGCAGGCCTATCTCTTGGCAAGGAAAACTCCTTGCTTCAACTGTAGACAGAATGCTGTCCAAACAGGACAAAAGTTGGAAGCAGGTAAGTTGACAGCCCTAGCTCTGCCAAGTCAGGGTAGGCAAGTCCTTCATAATTCCTGCTCTACAATCAATGTCTGTCAGAGAAATGGGGCCATATGGCTGAAGATTGATGCTGTAATGTATGGAGAGAAAATGGGAACTGTCCAGGCAGCCACTGGTATGTCATTTCTTAGTTTTGAAAGCTGCGGGCCCTGCACTTCCTATATAACCAGATATATTTCCCCCCTCTCAGGCCTCTGAGGTGGTTGAAGAATAGATAGCTAGAGTCCCATAGTCCCATAGTTAAATTTTGAGTTGTTTAGGAATCAAGAGGGTGTTCTGGATCTAGGAAGATGTTTTTAAAATTGTGATGCAACAGTGCTTCTTTATATGGAGCCTAAAAACAATGGGATTTCAAACCACTAACTGCTCTGACAGAGCAGTTACTCCTGAGACCTTTACCTGATATCTACTTCTATTTGTACCCATGATGTTTACGAACCATCTCATTCTACAGAACTCTAAATATTTCAAATATGTCACTGACTTCTTCCCATCATATTGGGTACATGACAATGGAACGAGTCCTCTGCAGACAAGGAAAACACTTCTAAGACAATACTGTTGGACAAGACTGAGTCAAGTTTCCAGTCAGTCTGCTCAATTGCTCCCTTCCAAGTGCTGTGTCATGATGTAGACACTATCACATTGTCATTGTCCCACATAGTTTGCTAGTATCAGATGTTACTCAACACAAGTACTTTTCATGTTATGAAAAATACTTTCCCATTTCCTCCATAGCTTGGAGTATAAAAATCCACTGACACATCTGTCTAGGTTAGATGAGTCTAAGCTAACTTAATAAGTCACCAGCCAGGGTTTACTTAGGCCCCTGTATTTCTCTCTTTCTTTCTTTTTTTGAATGAAGCAGGCCAGTTTATTACAGTGGGTTCTGATATCAGAAAAGGACAACAAACCCTTTACTTGAGGTTTGGAATTTTAAATGAATCAAACAGTGGTTTCCTCTACAGAATAAATACATTGTGGACAAGTGAGGCTTAAAACAGTTCACACTTTTGATGGGAAAATAAAACTAAGGTTTTTTTTGAGAGTTATAGAGCTTAGCATACATTCCCAATGTCCATTCCATACGTATTTGACACCTGACTTTAATATTCTACTATCTAATCAACTCCAATTTGACTTTTTTTTTCATCTTTTCCCCCCAACAGCTCCCCCTTTCAGTCCAACAAATGGTTCTTTCTCTTATAACAATAAATACAATACAAAACCGCAGAAATAAATAGGCCACAATTATGAGAGTTATATGGCTTAGCATACATTCCCAATGTCCAGTCCATATGTATTTGGCCCCTGACTTTAACATTCTACTATCTAACCATCTCCATGAGTTTAAAGTTCTATATCTAACTCAGCTTTCATACTAACTTGCATCACAATTTTAAAAACATCTTCTTAGATCCAGAACATCCTCTTGATTCCTAAACAACTCAAAATTTAACTATGAGACTCTAGCTATCTATTCTTCAACCACCTCAGAGACCTGATAGGCCCCTGTATTTCTAAGGGCTGTTTTTACCAGCCCTAATTTATAAAAATCAAGACAAACAAAAATCCACAATTCTGATAGCAACTATCATATTATGTAAGCATTGATTACTGATCAGAAAATTAAATCCTAGAGTATTTAAATTATTTAAGGTAATAACAATTTAGAAAAAGGATAGACATGGTTAAGCAAAATTTATATTGTTAAATTAGTACATTTTCCACACAGTAAAAGACCTTGTTAAACTTCTAGATCTTCCAATACTAGGTAACTGAAAACAGCAGATTTATTTCCGTGAATGCCTTTGGAGCATTATGGGGAAGAGTTTATAGTTATTGATCATTTTCATTCTGCTTCTGATCTCAAGTTCCTAGGAAGAATAAAGATTCAGCATGGGCTCCTTAGTCTCTCCCGGCTGACTCAGAATGGTGCTTTCAGATTGCCTTGTGGGACACTGGGGGCCACAGTTAAAGCCAATGTGGGACAACCTGAGCTGAAATGTAGAACTCTACTTCTTATGAAAATACATGTGCCTAATTTTTTTGGAATTTGTGTTTCAAAGGGTCAGAAGGTTCCTTCCTAATTACTTCTCTTTAGTATTGAATAGGAGTGATAACTTGCCTTTCTCAAACCAAAGCTTTATTTTTCTATTTAAAATTTCTTTGAGAACAAACTGAATCAGAATTAGATATTTAACAAAATATCTAATATTTTGTAAAGATTCTTTTGCCTCCGGTGGAAACCCAGAATTTGAAATAAGTTTTTTTTTTTTGTTTAAATTTGAAATTGCTATACTTTCTCATGTAGGGCTACTAGTAACATCCTTAAAGACAGGCTGACACAATAAGAATGATCCTTATTGCAAAGCAGGAAGGGTGATTTTAACTGAGGCATGGAAGACTCTCTAGGGGCTTTCCTGGCATCAGATACAAAGGTCAAATTCAAGAAGTAAGTTTAGAAACAGCTCTGGGACCCTGGTCACCATAGACAAGCACTCCATCTGATCTTCACATTCATTCTGACCAGGTGTTATTGTCCAATGACAATGGTGTTAGGATAGTTGCTCAAATCAAGAAATTAAAATGGAATCCTCAGAAACGAGAGTGTTTACAAACATTGATGTAAAGTGATACATGGAAGGAAATTCAGGATCAAGATTGCAGTAGAGATGGGTGTGTGTGTGTGTGTGTGTGTGTGTGTGTGTGTGTCTGTCCCTTTAGAAGTCCTTCTTTTAAACACATTTAGACCTCCTTCCCACCTCGCTCTACCCTGCCCCCTTTCTCTTTTTTTTTTTTTCCTAGTAGGGTCTCACTATGTATCCCAGTCTGACTTCAAACTTTGCAAACATAATAACCTAATTCAGTTTTAAAGGTAATCTCTCAACATTCCTTCTTCATTAGAAGTATATGAAAGAATGTATTTCAATTGTTCTTTATAAGGTAAGTGGTCATATGATGTAGTCATAGAAAACTTAATAGCATCCATAAAAGTAGTCATAGAGGTGGATAGATAATGAGTAAGTCAGGCAGGGTGATGCATGCTGGGAGTCCTAGTATTTGGAACACTGATGCAGGGGAATCAGTATTTCAGGTCAGTTTTACCTACACAGAGTTGGAAGACATCCTGTGACTACATGAGATCCTATCTCACAAGCAGACAGACAAACAAATGGAGTCTGTGTGTGAATGCTGCCTCAAGCTTTCAGTATAATACATGGGTTTTGGAAGCTAATTTATCTCCACATCATGTTGTAACAGAATTCAGAATGATAGCTTTATGCAGAAAGGACATTGCAAATGCAACTTTTTTACTTTCTTAATATGTTTTCAAATTTAAAGACATTTAGACCATTAAAAATATAGCGAGTTCTGTGACCACATGCACTGAGGTGATACCAAGTTGCAACAGATAGAAAATACCAAGTAAGAAAGGCCCATAGAATTTGAATTTGTTAGGCCTGGTAGTGATACAAACTCATATATTAGCTTTGTGTTCTTGTAAGTACTCCATTTTCTAGGGCTCAGTTTCTTCATGAGAACATGGAAATGGTTTCTTCTTTGATGAGCAGTTGCAGAGTGTGGGTAGCAATGACGATCAACAACTCTTAAAAGGCATCTGGTACATTAAGTAACAGATGGAGACTCATCTATGCTGTTCATATTTCTATTAACTGAGGCTTTTGCACAAACTTTGTGCCCTGTACAAATAGCGCCCTTTCACCTAAGAGTGTGAAAGGGTTATGGTGGGGACTATGATCATCTATTAGGTGGTTTGAATATGTTAATGTGGCTGAGAATCAGGGTTCACTGTCCCAGCTTTCCCCCTTCGGCTTTTGAGTATTTAATAAGATGGCTGTATAGTGAACTGCTTAACTGTGTAGCCTGGATATGAATTCCAGGTCTGCATTTTGCTTGTCTCCAAAATAAGGAAGGCTAGAAAAAAAATTCCTAAGGTTCTTTGCTGTTGTAGTATTTTTTTCAATGATGTCCTCTGAATGAGTAATGGCAGATAATTTTCATTTGTTTATAGAATAACCTACTTTTCCATGGTTTAATATTAATCTTCCCTCTATTTTAATTGCAAAGTCTAATTTATAGCACTTTGAAAACAACCCAGTAACTCTATTCTGGTTTAGTGCTTTTCTAGGATGCTAATGCAACATGTTTTTAAGACAATTTGATTTGTTCTTCAATCTAGAAATTTAGTATTTTTGTAGAAAGCAACAATTTTCAAGGCATTTGTTGCTGCTAGACCTCTGGTAACTGCATAAGATAAAATATATCACACTTAAATATAAAGTTAAGATTTAACAGTAAAACGCACTATCTAGGAGTAAAACATATTGTTGGTATATATTATTTACTTATGTAAAGAACACTTAAAATGATGGGTTAACCAGCAGTAGGGCTCTAATAATTATTAACTACAAAGGAAATGAGCTTGACCTTATCTCAGAAGGTTGTCAGCATTCTCTCTGCTTATGTGTATGACAAATGTGTCCTAAGTCAGGCCTAAATTTCAGAAATTCACTCTCTCCTCAAACTCAGAAATAATGCGTTAGTGAGAATTACAATTAGCTTTACCTCACCCACCATCCTCTTGCATACGCAGTTATTTTCATGGAGACAATTTTTAATTTTGTTATTATATGTGTACTGAATTAATATCTAATTCCTTAAGAGTTTATAAATTCAGCTCAGACCTCAGAGCTCATTTCTATATGCTTAACATCAAACATATTGGAAGAATGAATTTATGATTCCATTTTTAGGAGATTTACCAAATAGATTTACAAACACTTAATTACATGACAGAAGTGTTAATGAACATGTTTTGTTCACAAGATGGATATAATAAATGTTAATCATTGTGGAAAAGAGAGAGAAGTTTCAGGAGAGCACTTTTTTATGATCATATCTGAAGTTCTATTCTGACATTCTCTTCTCATGGTCTCTCCTCTGTTTGGTTAAAGCTTCAACTGATATTTGTAAAAGCAGAAGTGTTTCATATTGCTGGTGCACAAACTTAGGTCATTAACATTTTGCACACAGTGATTTGACTTCTTCAAGGGGTAAGGTGTGAGTATGATAAAATAGAACTGAGAGGGGGCCAAAATGGCGGCGACCTACACTGACACATTTTGAACGCAGGGAAAAAAGAGCCATAAAAAACACAGAGTTATTGGGCACTGTGCAAAAACCGGAGGGGCTAGACCCTCCCGGGAACACTCACAGCTCCCAAGGGACTGTTAAAAGTCCCAGGGTAAGGCTCTCTCCCCATCTCTCGCAGACACGGAAGCCACTAAACCCGGGATTCGGGAACTCCCATTTGGAGAGGCGCCTGGTAAGATCGACCCCAACTCACAGCAGGCAGAATCAGAGGCCACTTGGCGATAGTTCACTAGTCTATTGGACTCCTCACACCTCAGGTAGAACTTATACCCACTTAAAAAATTTTGTGAGATAGTGGAAGTCTTAGCAAGGAAACACAGGGGGGCTCAGCGGGTGGTCCTCAGCTGCTCGTGAAGCAGAGGGCGGGAGGTTCCGAGAGAGCGCGGGAAGCTGGGAACACAAGGCGGGCGGGAGGGGCCGAATCCCGCACATTCACGGCAGCGCAGCTGGGGAGGGAGCCCGGGTGGCAGGGCCAAATCCCCGCGAACCCACGGCAGGACAACTGGGGAGAGAGTCAGGCATGGGAGGGGCCAGGGACCCGCGCACCCACGGCTGAGCTGCTGGGGCAAGAGGACCACTCAGGCGGCCGGGGGATCAGGGGCTTGGTGCTCCCACAGCCGAGCAGCCAGGGAGGAGGACCTGAAGCTGTGCAGACAGGGAGAGAATCAGGCACAGAGGCCAGCCCTGTGGCGAGAAGCCTAGTGAGAAACCAGAAATCGGGACCATAGCTGTATTCTGGAAAATCCAGACATATTAGGTGTGGAGCCAGACCCTGTCAGCCTCCGTGACTACAAACAAAGACCACAGAATCTGTGCCTGGGCAAACAGGTCCATACCATCAGAACCATTACAGGCTGATAACTCAGAGTGCAACATAGAGAAGTCTGAATTGGGAGCAGTGAAACAATCCCGATCCATTACTCACAATCTGGGAATAGGCTGCACCAGCTCACAGTGCCTCAGGCGATTAAAACCACAGTGACTCTGAAATCCCCCTGTAAGCAACGACAGATAGCCAAGTAACTCGTCCCCTGCAACAAATCATCCACTGTGGATCCAAGCACAGAAAACGATAAGAACAGACAGCTAAACGCATCCAGTGGCCAAAGGTCAAAAAAAAAAAAATAGATATCAAGGAAACATGACTCCAACAAAGCAGAATTATCCTAGCTCATCCAATTAGGATGACCTCACACCAACAGAAACACATGAAAACGTTGACAATTCTGCATTATGGAAAGTGATAGAGTCCCTGCAAGAAGAACTTAAATCTATGAAGGAATTCAAGGAAGCCACAATTCTACAAGTCAAAACAAGGAACAACACCATTAAAGAGCTCCAAGCCAAGGTGACAGAGCTTGAACAGGAAAAGGAAAAAGCAATGAAAGATTTTCATACAAAAACAAGCAAGCTGGAGATGGAAATGTACAAAACGAACAAAACCATACAGACATGAAAATAGAAATAGAAAAAATAAAGAAAACACAGTCAGAGTTAAAAGAGGAAGTGGAGAACCAAGGGAAGAGAACAGGAACTACGGATGCGAGTATCAACAATAGGATGCAAGAGATGGAAGACAGGATCTCAGGCATGGAAGATTCAGTGGAAGAAATCAGTACAACATCCAAAGAAAATGAGAAAGCTAAAAAATCTCTCACCCACAACATTGAAGAAATCAAGGACTCAATGAAAAGACGGAACCTAAGAATCATAGGTATAGAGGAAAGAGAGGACTCCCGACTCCAAGGTCCAGGAAATATCTTCAACAAAATCATAGAGGAAAACTTCCCAAACCTGAAAAAAGACATGCCAATAAAAATCCAAGAGGCTTACAGAACACCAAACAGATTAGACCAGAAAAGAAACTCCTCTCGCCACATAATAATTGAAACTCCAAATGTACAGAACAAAGAAAGAATATTAAAAGCTGTAAGAGAAAAAGGTCAAGTCACATACAATGGCAGACCCATCAGAATTACACCTGACTTCTCCTCAGAAACTTTAAAAGCTAGAAGGGCCTGGTCAGATATACTACAAGTCCTGAGAGATCATAGGTGCCCAGCCAGACTACTTTACCCAGCAAAACTCTCTATCACCATAGATGGAGAAAACAAGATATTCAATGACAAAATCAAATTTAAACAATATCTACCCACAAACCCAGCCCTACAGAAAATCCTAGAAGGAAAATCCCAACCCAGAGAAGAAAACTCCACTCAAGAAAACAAAGGGAATAGAAAACCCCTCAGCAACTAAACCAAAAGAGGCACAGGACCACCACCTATACCAAACTAATGGGAAATAACAACCCCAGGTCACTAATATCCATCAACATCAATGGACTCAACTCCCCAATAAAAAGACATAGGTTTACAGAGTGGATCCGCAAGCAAGACCCTTTCTTATGCTGTATACAAGAGACACATCTAACTACGAAATATAGACACTGCCTCAGAGTAAAGGGCTGGGAAAAGGTTTTCCAAGCAAATGGACCCAGGAAGCAAGCTGGAGTAGCCAACCTAATATCAAACAAAACAGACTTCCAACTGAAGTTAATGAAGAAAGACAAAGAAGTGCACTATATACTCATTAAAGGGAATATTCATCAAGAGGAAATCTCAATACTGAACATCTATGCCCCAAATACAAAGGCACCTACTTTCGTAAAAGAAACACTTCTAAAACTTATAGCGCACGTCGATCACAACACATTAGTAGTGGGAGACTTCAACACCCCACTCACAACAATGGACAGATCATCAAGACAGAAGACAAACAGAGAAATATTGAACCTAACAGAGATCATGAAACAAATGGACCTAATAGATATCTACAGAATGTTTCACACAAACACAAAGGAATACACCTTTTTCTCAGCACCCCACGGAACCTTCTCCAAAATCAACCACATAGTTGGACACAAGGATAGTCTCAATAGATACAAGAAAATTTAAATAACACCTTGTATCTTATCAGACCACCACGGAATAAAGCTGGTCTTCAACAGCAAGAGAATCAACAGAAAGCCTACACACACATGGAAATTGAACAGCTCCTTACTGGATGACCACTGGGTCAGGGAAGAAATAAAGAAGGAAATCAAAGACTTCTTAAAATCCAACGACAATGAAGACACAACATACACAAACCTATGGGATACATTGAAAGCTGTGCTACGAGGAAAGTTCATAGCACTAAGTTCTTTCAAAAAGAAAATTGTGACAGCTCATATTAGTGAACTAACAGCTAAGTTGGGTGAATTGGAAAAAAAAAAGAAACAAACACTCCCAAGAAGAGCAGAAGGCAGGAAATCATCAAACTTAGGGCTGAAATCAACAACTTAGAATCAAAAAGAAATATACAAAGAATCAATGAAACCAAGAGTTGGTTCTTTGAGAAAATCAACAAAATAGACAGACCCCTAGCCAAATTAACTAAAAGGCAAAGGGAAAGAACCCAAATCAACAAAATCAGAAATGAAAAGGGAGAAATAACAACAGACATTGAGGAGATCCAGAAAATATTCGGGCATTACTTTAAAAATCTATATTGATCTTAATTTTGTATCAATATCAATAAAAATGTATATTGATACAAAATTAAGATTATATTTGGCCACATTGGTATTGATCTTTGTATATTGATACAAAATTAAGGGTAACACTTCTTAAAGGTATTGTTTGTAGTAATACTTAAAAATGAAATGTCAAGTTTTGACCTCTCGCTACCAACCGACATAAACTGTTTAGGATAATTAAGAAACGGAAACTAATAGTCATGAAAACGTGTCATTTTGTTAGTTACTGTGACAGTCTATCACAGTTATTTTCTAAGCTACTCAGAAATCAAGTTGCTAAGAGACAAGAAATATTTGCTTATCTAAATATAAGAGATAGATAGGGCATCTTCAAAAACCTCAAGAGATCTGCAGAATATGGCATTCAAAGATGTTTTCTTAACTTAAGATTTTTTGATATCGAGACATGTCAGCTCCTGACAGCACCCCCTATATTACTCCAAGTAGAAGATGAGCATCGAAGAATCTCCAGTGGGAGATGATTAAATTGGTGGTAAGCCATTCTCTTGGCAAGAAAAACCACTTGCTTCAACTGTAGACAGACTTCTGTCCAAAAAGGACAAAACTTGGAAGCAGGTAAGTCGACAGCCTAGCTCTGCCAAGACAGGGTAGGTAAGTCCTTCATAATTCCTGCTCTACAACCAATGTCTGTCAGAGAAATGGGGCCAAATGGCTGAAGATTGATGCTATAATGTATGGAGAGAAAATGCGAACTGTCCAGGCAGCCACTGGTATGTCATTTTTTAGTTTTGGAAGCTGCAGGCCCCGCACTTCCTATATAATCAGATATATTTATCCCTCTCAGGTCTCTGAGGTGGTTGAAGAATAGATACATAGAGTCTCATAGTTAAATTTTGAGTTGTTTAGGAATCAAGAGGGTGTTCTGGATCTAAGAAGATATTTTTAAAATTATGAGGCAAGTTAGTATGAAAGCTGAGTTAGATATAGAACTTTAAACTCATGGAGATGGTTAGATAGTAGAATGTTAAAGTCAGGTGCCAAATACATATGGACTGGACATTGGGAATGTATGCTAAGCCATATAACTCTTATAATCGTGGCCTATTTATTTCTGTTGTTTTGTATTGTATTTATAGTTATAAGAAAAAGAACCATTATTTGGACTGAAAGGGAGAGCTGTTGAGGAGAAAAATAAATACCTTAAACTAAAAAAAAAAAGGGAAGATGATGGTGGGGCTGAGGGGGAGGAGGGTGGAAGGGTGGGACTGGAGGGGGGAGTAGGGAGGGGATTGTGATTGAGATGTAACTTGAATAAATAAAAAATAAATTATTAATAAAAAAAATCTATATTCCACTAAATTTGAAAACCTAAGCGACAATTTCCTCGATAAATTCCACCTACCAAAACTAAATCAAAATCAGATTAACAGCTTAAACAGCCCAATAACACCCAAGGAAATAGAAACAGGCATTAATAATCTCCCAACCAAACAAAGCCCAGGGCCAGATGGCTTTAGCACGGAATTCTACAGGACCTTCAAAGAGGAACTAACACCATTACTTTTCAAACTCTTCCACCACATAGAAACAGAAAGAACACTGCCAAACTCATTCTATGAGGCCACTGTCATTCTGATTCCTAAACCAAACAAAGATCCAACAAAGAAAGAGAACTTCAGACCAATCTCCCTCATGAACATAGATGCAAAAATACTTAATAAAATACTAGCAAACCGAATTCAAGAACACATCAAAAGTATCATACACCATGATCAAGTAGGCTTCATCCCAGGAATGCAGGGATGGTTCAATATACGAAAGTCTATCAATGTAATTCACCACATAAACAAGATGAAAGAAAAAAAACACATGATAATCTCGCTAGATGCAGAAAAAGCATTTGACAAAATCCAACACCCCTTCATGCTAAAAGTCCTGGAGAGAACGGGCATACAAGGACCATACCTAGAAATAATAAAGGCAATATATAGCAAGCCAGTGGCCAACATCAAATTAAATGGAGAGAAGCTTGAAGCATTTCCTCTAAACTCAGGGACAAGACAAGGATGTCCACTTTCACCATATCTCTTCAATATAGTACTTGAAGTCCTTGCTAGAGCAATAAGACAACTAAAGGAGATCAAAGGGATAAAAATTGGAAATGAAGAAGCCAAATTATCCCTATTTTCAGATGATATGATAGTATACATAAGCGACCCCAAAAACTCCACCAAAGAACTCTTACAGCTGATAAACAACTTCAGCAAGGTGGCTGGATACAAAATTAACTCAAAAAAATCAGAAGTCCTTCTTTATACAACAAACAAATATACCAAGAAAGAAATAAGGGAAACAACCCCCTTCACAATAGCCACAAACAACATAAAATACCTGGGGGTAACTCTAACCAAGCCTGTAAAGGACCTATATAACAAGAACTTCAAGCCCCTGAAGAAAGAAATGGAAGAGGCCTTTAGAACATGGAAAGATCTCCCATGCTCATGGATAGGTAAGATCAACATAATAAAAATGTCTATCCTACCAAAAGCAATATATAGATTTAATGCAATTCCTATCAAAATACCAACACAATTCTTTATAGACCTGGAAAAAGCTAGTCTCAACTTCATATGGAACAACAAAAAGCCCAGAATAGCTAAATCAATCCTGTACAATGAAAAAACATCTGGAGGTATCACCATCCCAGATTTCAAGCTGTACTACAGAGCAACAGTAATAAAAACAGCATGGTACTGGTATAGAAACAGACCAGTGGATCAATGGAATGAATTGAAGACCCAAACATGGACCCACACACCTATGGCCAACTAATCTTTGACAAAGAAGCCAAAACCGCACAATGGAAGAAGGACAGCATCTTCAACAAATGGTGCTGGTCCAACTGGATGACCACTTGTAAAAGAATGAAATTAGACCCATATCTATCACCTTGTACAAAACAATTCCAAGTGGATCAAAGACCTTAACATAAGGTGGGCCACACTAAAGATAATAGAAGAAAAAGTAGGAGAAACCCTCGAACTCATTGGCACAGGTGACAACTTCCTGAACAGAACACCAACAGCTCAGGACCTGAGATCAACAATAAATAAATGGGACCTCATGAAACTGAAAAGCTTCTGTAAGGCAAAGGACACTGTCATTCGAACAAAACGGCAACCAACAGACTTGGAGAAAATCTTCACCAGCCCCACATGTGATAGATGGCTATTATCTAAAATATACAAAGAACTCAAGAAACTAAATGCCAAGAAACCAAATAATCCAATCAAAAAATGGGAGATGGAGCTAAATAGAGAATTCACAAAGGAGGAATCCCTAAGGGCTGAGAGACACCTGAAGAAATGTTCAACATCCTTAATCATCAGAGAAATGGAATTCAAGACGACCCTGAGATTCCACCTAACATCTGTTAGAATGGCTAAGATAAAGAGCTCAAATGATAGCGCATGTTGGCGAGGGTGTGGAGAAAGGGGAACCCTACTCTATTGCTGGTGGGAGTGCAGGCTTGTGCAACCACTATGGAGGTCTGTCTGGCGATATCTTAGAAATCTAGGAATAACCTTGCCTCAGGACCCAGCCATACCACTTCTGGGTATACACCCAAAGGACCTCTCACCGAGACATAGGGAAGTCTCCTCATCTATGTACATAGCAGCCTTATTTGTAATAGCTAGAAATTGGAAACAACCCAGATGTCCCTCAACTGAAGAATGGATTAAAAAATTGTGGTACATCTATACAATGGAATATTACTCAGCTATAAGAAACAATGAAATCATGCAATTTGCAACCAAATGGATGGATCTAGAGGAGCTCATCCTGAGTGAGCTAACCGAGTCTCAGAAGGATGCACATGGCATCTATTCACTTATAGTAGGATTTTAACTATATCGTACAGGATATCTATACTACAACCAACACACCAAAAGGAACATGGACATAAATTTTTTTTTTATCTTTTTCTTTTTCCTTCTTTTTTTCTTTTTTCTTTTTCCTTTTCCCTTCTCTTTTTCCTCTCTTTTTTTGTTGATATTGTTTGTTTTTGTGAGTTTGTGTGTTTGTTGGTTTTTTTTTTAGTATTCCCCCAGTAGCAAAGAGACACCTTTCACTGGCAGTACTGCCTCGTAGGCACCCGGAGAATGAATAGGCTCTTGGCCCTCATATGACTCCTGATCTGTGGAGAGAGACTGTTAGGCAGGGACACTCCACCCCAGAGGAACAAGAAGGAAGGGTCAGGGGGGTAGAGCATGGGAGGGTGGGACTGGGAAGCGGGAAAAGAGGACAATATGATAAGGATGTAACCTGAAGCAACAAACAAATAAATTTATTAACTAAAAAAAAAAAA
>CAJQZJ010031868.1:3597006-3672515 GCA_907164525.1 Lophiomys imhausi
AGGTTAAAGTCAGGGGCCAAATATGTATGAACTGGACATTGGGAAGGTATACTGGGCCATTTAACTCTCATAAATGTGGCATATTTAATTCTGCTGTTTTGTATAGAATTTACTGTTATAAGAGAAAGAACCATTTGTTGGGGGGGAAGAGGGTGGAAGGGTGGGAAAGGAAGGGGGAATAGGGAAGGGTTTGTGACTGAGATGTAATTTGAAGAAAAAAAATAAAGTACTTATAAAAAAAAAAAAGAAAGAAAGCATTGCTTTCTTATTGGAGGAAATATGGAAGCCGTTAGTCTTCTGAGAGGTCTTCATATTTAAGAGTGATCTTCTGTCTTTGGAGTCAATGTGGTTTCCACAGTCTGAATACACTACTTGTGCATCAACTTACTGATTTCAAAATGATGTAATTTAACTTCTGTTTTATTTTTTACATTGCTTGCTGCTGCCATGTTTTATGATAGCCTTTTGAGCTTTTGTCAATTATACTTCAGTTTTTTAACTTAAAAATATGAAATAATTTTACAAGAATCTTTGATGGTCTGAAATATTATTCAATATGGTAATAGCACAATTGACTAGGCCTAAATTTTATCAATTTAGTTTTGTCCCACAGTCTCAATTTTATGACAACCTTAATTTGCATCCCAGGAAGCTGATTTCACAAAAATGAAAAAAAAAAGTTCTTTTCAGAAAAGACTTTTAAAGAGTGTGAGAGAGGTGACAAAAGCATTAAGTCAAATGAGCCTGAGTTCCAAAGACTACTGTAGTGTTGCGGTATTGAGAATTGGGTCTGATGTCTGACTCAGTGAAGAGAATGTCTGCTCCTAGCAACTTCCCAAGAGCCTGTCCTCCTGAACAAGAATTCACTGTGTCACCTGCTTCACTTTCTTCAAACACAGTCTACTGTCTAGCCAATGGAGGAGATGGGTGGGGCTAATTATCATCCATTCAGGTAGGTTTACCTTTGCAGTCAATTCTAGTGTATGAGAAATAGTGCAGAATTTACATAGAAAACTGCTGAAGACTATGCCACAGACCAAATGGATATTCATGAATGGATACTTGTCTTTCAGGTCAGGAAAAGAAGTGTAAGTAAGCAAGGTAATGAAAGAACAACAGGCTGACACTCTGTCTGATATGAACAGAAGCATGGTCTATGGCAAGTTATTTTATTGTAATTTTCCAAAGAATCAAAACTTTTACTCAATACCTCTTTACAATAAGTAAACTCAAATTTCTCACCTTTTAAAACTCTTGTAATTATACTGCAAACAATAGGTTTGTGTGTGTGTGTCTGTGTGGTTATCCATTACAGTGATAAATATTAGGGATTAAAAAATGAATGAGTCCTTACTTTTAGAAACCTTACTGTGTATAGGCTTAAACTCTTGTAATTATGACAAAATTAGCAACCATTACTTACTGGGTCTGGGTTGTCAACAAACACAAGTTGCCAAAATGCCCTGGGTTTCATTTCTCTCAACAACATAACAAAACAAACAAAAAAGAACTTAACAGATCTCAGACAAAAGACATAGGCATGTAAGCCTCTAGACCTGTCTCCAGTCAGTAATGAAAGACTGGAGTGAAGCAAAGTGAAAATGGAGGGAATGGTCTGGCCCTCTGTGTGGGGACCTGCACTGCAGAAACCAGGATGCAGTACAGACAACAGTCTGACAGAAAACATCAGACTGCCATACTTAGGAGGCATCGGAAACCTGGATTTTATTCCTAAAATGTGGATTTTGATCTAAATTATGAAAAAGATCTTTACTTATAGTATTTTCCAACTCTGAATGCAGCATTGAAATGATTTTCTTTCTCTCTTCAACCAACTATAAGCTTCTGTTTCCTACCCTGGGCATCTGAATCTTTTATTTGCTGCAGTTCTATTCACTGCCTGTTATTCAGACACTGAAATCCAAAATGTTAATTGTTCTTCCAAGTACATTGACAAAACAGCAGCTAAATAAGGGTAGAGCAGACTGTAGTAGACTGTGACATGCATTTATGGGACAATGGGACTCCGAGAGACAGCCTTGTAGTGCACGGGAAGACATAAGATGCGCTATTTTGACTGCTTCGTAGCAGAATGGGGAACACATGCACACAAGGGAATTATGCATTTTTACTTAAGTTTGCCCAAAATCTTCAAGGCTATAGAATCCTGTGATGTCATCATGAACTTTCCATTTCAATTGACACAAAGGCTAAAAATTTCTAGTGACATCACCAAAGAAAATGAAACCTATTTGATTCAAAAAAATTCTTTTACCTCTGAAGAGTCTGGTGTAAAAATGCACAAATCTTTCTACACAGGGTGTGTGTCACTGCTGATGCACACTAGGCAGGTGGCACCCTCCCTCATGAAATTCAACCTGCCAAAAGAAAGGTTTCATAATTTCAAGGGTTTAAGGACACCCTGAAATATTGTGTTCAATAACTTTTTTTTTAAGGAAATCACTTAAGGTTATATTTCTTAAGGGACATTCAAATTTTCCCTCATGCCTGGTTACTATGATAGCAGTGGTTTTATCCCTTTGTGGGTTGGTCTCAGAAACACAGAGGAAGGCACAGGAAGCTTCCACTTACGGGAACACAGTGCAGCTCAATCTTTTGTTTTTAAGGTGCGGTGATTTCAGCCTCAAAATGTAACTTCAGGCAGTCTGAAAAGAAACAGGTTAAAATCTCTTTCAGTTATAATTGGTATTTCAGATTTAATTAAAAATTAAACTTTCATAATGTTTCCCCATCCAAAGCAATGCATTACCAGTCAAGCGGAGCTTTTTTATCCCTGTTTAGAGGGAAAAAGAAAGAAGAAAGGGGGGGAGAAAAAGACCTTTTCCCAGAGTAGTTTCTTAATGAAAGTAAAAGGATCTAAAGAGGAAACAAAGGTAATTCTGGAAAAAAAAAAAACAAACCTAAAATTTCCCTGCATGTTAAGGACTTCATATTGGTATGGCTGAAAACTTCCTACAGTGAATTTAGTTACAACATAAGTAATTTAAAGAAAAAAATCCTAAAGAATTTCACAACCCAAAGAGTATGGAAAATAATAAGATCATAGGAAAACATGAAAAAACATCTATGGATCTGAATATACATGTTGAAGGAAAATTATGACTGCAAGAAATTGGGAAAATGCTAATCTGCGGCTTCAAATGATTGACCTGTGGGAGCCAGACTGTAAATGAGAGGTAAACACATACTGTTAGCAACAAAAAATGCCAAATGGCTACTGCATTATATTATGGTCTGCCTGTGCCCCACTTCATGTCAAGCTATACTTCTTGCACCAGAGGCTCACTAGTGCAAAAGAAGATCATAAGGATAAGGATGTGATTCAGATATCCTGATTTGACTGTCTGGTTGAAAAACAAAAGACAAAATAAAAATAAAATTTTAATCTTCAAATTAAGTGTCCAGGCATTCAGCTCTCCAATTGTATCCCACAACTTTAGGACTAAAACAAATACCATCCTCTACAAATAATAGTAATCAAAGAATCACACACAAACTACATTAAGTCATTCCTATTTTTAGCCTCAACTAACACATTAGTTAAATAAAAGATATTTTTAAATGTAAAATGGAGCTAGTATCATTCTTATTTTACTTTATAACAGTATTTTTAAATGCATATTTTTGCCCTGATTGTGGTAGGTTTATATCTGACCCTCACACAATGCAAAGTAATATTTTAATATTTACACATATAAGATCATAATCATAAATCACCTCTGAAATTGTGCCTAATATTAGAAAATGTATCTGGTTCTCACTTGCAAATCCTGTTTTCCTTTCAAATATATGGAAGAATAATTTGAGCAATGTGTCTATTTTATGTACATACATTTTAAATGCAAACTTGCTCATAATTCATACTAAATCCACCCATGAATGGGATTAGATTTTATAAAAAAAATACTGACTTACTAAACTTTCCCTCTGCTTCTCAAATGCCTGAATTAGACTAAAAATGCACCAGTGTAAAGACAGAAATTATGGAGGTGTCACCAGGGACAACTGAATGAGAGGAGGGGAGAGCACATATATCCTTATAAGGCAACCAAACATTCATGAAAGACACTGACAAAAATAACTGTGCTCAAAAATTGTGAGAAATAACAATAACCCCTGATAAATGATTCAGAAACATAAAAAGTGTCCATTTCTAGATAAGTCTGGATCACAACTGGTATTGTTCTCACTAACAAAATGTGGTCAGTGACAGTGGTTCACTGCCTGGATTAGACAAGTAAAGGTGGAGAAAGCAGATTGAATACACACATATAAACGATGTAACTGATGACTAGCAGTTCTTCAAACCAGCACATGTGGAGTAAACGAACTATTCAAAATCCTAAAGTTCATTGGGAACAGTCCGCATTGAGTCATACCCACCCTTCTCCTCCCTGTCCTCTTTGACTAGCTTTCTTCTCCATTTCTGCCTGCTGCTCCCTCTGTCTGTCTGTCTCTCTCCCTCTCTCTGCTGAGGGTAATGAAGCTCAAAAATAACATCTTGTATCCTGTTGAGGGAAACTTGGTCACAACTATCCTTCCAGATGACAAACTCATTCTTAAATGTCTGTTTTTCCATCCAAAGAAAACAGAATTGAGAAAATAGACTCACTTACACTCCCCACACCACCACTTTTAATGCCTGTGCTCCATTCATCACGAGGACTGAGGTTTATTTACATTATGCCTAACCTCAAATAGGACCACAAATAAGCCTAATAACAGCACCATTCTGTGGCACTCAGGCAAACGGCTGGGCAACACAGATGGATCTTGCTTTGCGCCAGAACTCAAAAAATACAGTCGCCAGCTCACTGTTGGCGACTACGTATCTTGGCCCAAAGATGGACCTGGAAGTGAGACCAGTTGTCTTTGATATGAATACTGCTCCTCTTCCTTGCCACATGAAGAAACCATTAACTCTGTCACTGAGCAGTAGGGTACAATATTAGGTAGAAATTGCTTGAGGGCATGTCATTAAGGAAAGTGAAAAACTCTGAGGGCACACTGAGATTGAGAAGTAGAAAATTAGGACAGGGCCTTATTAGAGTCCTTCTCTCTCTGTTTTTCAACTTCCAACTTTCATGTTTACAACTGTACATTGAATGCAACTTTAAAATAGATCTATAAACCATATGTCATCAATAAGAATGAATTTCTCCTGGCAAAACAGATTCTAAAATATTTTTAAAAATTAGTCTTAGGCAATATTAAAATTAACATCAATGGCAGATGTTCTAATAAGGATAAAATTATGAGGATTTATAGATTATAGTCAATACCCAATGATACAGTGAGATCAGTGTAAATTACAAAGCCTGAAGAAGGATTGCCTCTGCACCCATCCTTCAGCAAAACAGTTCTGTACTTTGCACTAGACTCTAAGAAGCAGCAAATGAGTATCGTACAGTGGCACATTCTACAAGACACAAGGCCACAAAAAAGCCCTTACTCAAGCAACAAAAACTATAAGGAGTGATGGAAGGACTACAGATCCTAGCACTGAGTAAGAACAAAGATGACCATTCTACCTCACTTAAAAGCCTCAGATAGATAAGAATTGAGATAGCATCTAATGACTAGGCTATAGAGCGTCAAGGAAAGAACAAGAAGCACTCCACTTTAGGAGGTCTGTAACTAACTCAAGCACTTCTCTTAATGTTCTCCCAAATATTCTGCTCTGATTTTATCTTGTCAGGTTATTTTCGTATGTTCAGTAAATCTTTTATGGCTTGTTATTTCTTACACTGTACATATTTGACTCTTAATAGACACAAGAATTGACTATGGTCAGCATAGAGTTCTAAAAGTGAGATTTGTTTTTCAATTGAATTTTCCTTTTGAAAAAATTATGGAAAATTTCAAATATATGGAAGAGTACAATGACCAGTAAGTGAGTTCCATGCATTCCCAACACATTCATTTTCTACCTGTTCTCTTTACTAATTTTTCATCCACTAGATCATTTAAAAGACAATGCTAAATAACCTATCACTCACCCATAGACTTTAGTATGCATTACTAACGTAACTTTTTGTAAACATAACTTTTTTCACACCAAAAATAAAATGACTCTTTAATGTTAGTAAATGTTCTGTTGATATCAAATAACAGATGTTACCAATTTTTCCACTAGTAATTTTCTTCTGTTCCAAGAATCCTACTCAGAATGTCAAGCCGCATGGCTGTGCCATGTGCCTTTGTTTCTCTGGCCTGTGTCAATTTTTTGTTTTCCATTACCCTCTTAGTTCTGAACAAGATCAAATATTTTGTGTTCTGTCACTGAACTAATACTGTCTAATACTTTCTCATAAGTAGACTAGAATTATGACTTTCAGAGATGCATACAGAAAGATATGTTATTGTAATACTGGGCAGTAAATTCTGCAACCTGGCATGCCACTGAAGATGCTAACCTTGGTTACTGGTTAAGAGGTATCAGCCATCTTTTAGTTTTAATAAACATTTTTAATTTTAGCACTATATCGTATCATAATTTATAGAACATATATCTGAGTTTCATGTCCTGTTGCTGTGACAGAAAACACTGACAAATCACCTTAAGAGAGAAAGGGTTTATTTAGCTTACAATTCCAGTTACAGTCCTTTGTCACCGGGAAGACTAAGGAGCAGGAATTTGAACTAGCTAGACATAGTACATCCACAGACAGGACCAATGAATCAATACATGCATCCCAGTGCGAAGCTCTCTCTCTCTCTCTCTCTCTCTCTCTCTCTCCATTGCATTCACGCTGGGGCCTATCCCACGAAATGGTGCAGTCCAAATTCACAGTAAGTCTTTCAAACTCTATGACCTCAGTTCATAAATTCCCTCACAGGAATGACTTCAGGCCAACCCAACCTAGGGAATTCCTCACTGAGACTCACTTCCCCGGTGATTCCACATTGTGGAGGAGACAAAAACAAAAACAAGACAAACAAACAAACAAACAAACAAAAAACTTACCTGTCACAATTTATTTATTCTGCCTATCAACAATTTTGAGTAAATTCAGAGGTATACAACCATAAACACAATTCAGTCTGAGAAATTGTTTTGTCATAATCCAAAGTCCCATCATATATTTTAGCTGGTGAATGGAATTTGTAGAGTGCATTACATTCTTTAAAGTCCATCTGTCAACTGATGCATATTAAGGCAGTTTCCATCTTTTGGAGATTATGAATAATACTGCCAAGAATATTCATGGTGTGCAATCTCTGTATGAATATAGTTTTTCATTTCTCTTTGGGATGCACTGAGAAGTTGAATTGTTGGATTCTCAAATAATTGTTTATTTTAATTGTTAAGAAATTTCCAACATATTTGAAATGGAATATTGACTTTTGCATTCACACCAGATGTGTGAGATGGTTCTATTTCTCACGAAGAGTAGCATCTTCATGAGCACTTGCTACTGTCTGTAAAGGACAAGATCGTAACTACTGTAGAGGTGTGAGGGGATCTCGTGGCTTCAGTTCCCTTTCCCCAAGGTTAGCAATGCTGAACATCTTTCCCTGTGCTTATTGCAATTCCCATTTCTCCTTCACTGAAATATCTATTCAAGATATTCACAGTTCAAATTGGATTAATTATCATAGTATTTAATATTTTTTATACTTTATTTTTTTATTTCTTCAAGTTACATCTCAGTCACAATCCCTTCCCTACTCCCCCCTCCTGTCCCACCCTTCCACCCTCTTCCCCCCCCCAACAGCTTCCCCTTTCAGTCCAACAGATGGTTCCTTCTCTTATAACAGTAAATACTATACAAAACAACAGAAATAAATACGTCACATTTATGAGAGTTATATGGCCCAGCATACATTCCCAATGTCCAGTTCATACATATTTGGCCCCTGACTTTAACATTCTACCATCTAACCATCTCCATGAGTTTAAAGTTCTATATCTGACTCAGCTTTCATACTAACTTGCATC
Source organism: Lophiomys imhausi (assembly GCA_907164525.1). NCBI lineage: Eukaryota > Metazoa > Chordata > Mammalia > Rodentia > Muridae > Lophiomys > Lophiomys imhausi. The sequence goes on from CAJQZJ010031868.1 coordinate 3,604,970, forward strand.
ACTATTAAAAACATCTTCTTGGATCCAGAACACCCTCTTGACTCCTAAACAACTCAAAATTTAACTATGAGACTCTAGCTATGTATTCTTCAACCACCTCAGAGACCTGAGAGGGATAAATATATCTGATTATGTAGGAAGTGCCGGGCACGCAGCTTCCAAAACTAAGAAATGACATACCTGTGACTGCCTGGACAGTTCCTGTTTTCTCTCCATACATCAATCTTCAGCCATTTGGCCCCATTTCTCTGACAGACATTGATTGTAGCGCAGGAATTATGAAGCACTTACCTACCCTGTCTTGGCAGAGCTAGGCTGTCAACTTCCCTGCTACCAAGTTTTGTCCTTTAATATTTCTTTATATGAGAAAATTTATGATTTATAAATAACATTAGCAATTATGATAAATTGATCACATGAATCTATTCAAAACCTTATAGCTGCTTTCTTGTCTGTGGTTTATCATTTAAGTTCTACCATGAAGTTCAAAAGTTTTTCATTTTGTGGAAGTTCGAGTTATTGATTCATTCTTTTGTATAGGCACATTTTTATTGAACAACTTATACATGCATATAATGTGTTCTTATCAAACTCACTCTCCATTCTCCCCCGATTTTTCTCTAACTTCATGGGCCTCTCTCTGTGTTTTTTAAAGTACACTGAGTTTAATTAATGCTGCCTGTAGGCATTACACCTTGCTTGTAATGCAAGGGTAAGGACCATCTAGTGGAGCACGGTTAGCCTTTGAATCGGGGCATATTTGAAGGAAACTCACTCAACCTTACTCAGCAGTCACTAACTGCCAAAGGATTCTCAGACAGGGCTGAGAATTCATGACTGATATTTTGGCTGGCTTCATCATACACAGGTGTTGTGCATGCAGTAATAACCTATTTGAGTTCATGTTTGCCACTGTCCTACCATGTTCAACAAATAATGTTTCATTACAGATGTTCACTATTTCGGGCTCTTACACTCTTTCTGCACTCTATTCTTCAATAATCCCTGAATTTGGGGAGGAAAATGTATGATACTGATTGTGATACACTGACTAGGTATTGTTCTCTATATTACTCACCACCTACTGCAAAAAGAAATATCTTTAATAAGGGTTGGAAATGCATAATCTATGGGTATAAAGATAGAAATTTGGGGGGACAGTTTAATACTACATTCATTTAAAAATGATATTAGTTCAATCCTGTATCTATGACCTAGCCACTCATGAATTTTTGGCCTAGTTAACAGTACCAGGAATGGATTCCATCTTGCAGAGTGAGTATTAAATCCAATAATATAGTAGTTTACTGCTTCCATACCATTCCATACCACTATTGCACCAGTGGGCATATCTTGCCAGTCCAATCATCATTCAGATTTATTAATTTTAAAATCAAGGTTTTGGTGTCATATCTAAGAACTCTTTCTGACACAAAGTCATGAAGATTTTCTTTATAACATCTTGAAATTTTATAATTCTAGCTCTTGAATTTAGGTACATGAGCTAGTTTTTATGGAAACTATGATGTGAATATTTAAAATACAGATGTAGTCTTTGTACCAAACCAAATTGCCAAATTTCCTTGGTACTATATTTGTAAAAGCCAATTGACCAAAAATAAAGTTTAACTTTCTGGATTCTCAATTCCATTCCATTGATCTATAAGCCAGTATTACAATCTTTTCCTCACTATACATTGAAGAGTAAGTTTTAAGAAAAGATAGTGTGTGTAATCTAATTTTGTTTCCTTTTAAATAAGTAATTTAACTATTTGCCTGATTTTCAATGTTAAAATTAGCTTGATATTTCTGAAAAAAAAATGATTTCCTTTAATACTATTGCAAATGGAATTTTTGTCATTTCATTGTTTCTGGTATACAATAGAAAACTGATTTCTACAGTCAACTTGTATACAGTTTATTTGCCAAACACCCAATTAGTTCATAAGTGTGTTTATATGCCTTACTCAATTTTCTGTATGCTAGATTATATTAACTATAAATAAAAAAAACATTTTTATGTTTCACTGTTCCACTGATTTCTGTAGGGAGTTAGATTAATATAAATTTTAGATTTAGTAAATATCTAGATTTCTGATACAGTCTCTTAATCCGGGGCATGAAGATCAATTTGGCTGTGAGCAATTAGCTTATCAGCTTATGGACAAAGTCACGTGAAATGAGGGGAGTCTCTATGGACTGAAAAACAAGGTTGAAGCCAGGTGAAACAAGCAAAGACTTTATGACCTGGCATTGTTTTCAGCTGCTAAGTGGGCAGAGCCCAAATTAAGCTGAATCAGGTGGAACAAGGAGAGATCCTATTGGAAGACATGAGAATGGAGCCAAGAGAGCTCATGTTAGGGGCTCCATGCTAGACAGCTCCGATACTAGCGAGTCTGCACGCTAGAAAGGACAACGAGTAGTTTGTATCCTCTGATGGAGAAAGTGCTGGTGGACTGATGGCCAGATCTCCCTGAGACAGAAAGAAGCTGGTGAGCAGAGAAAGCCTCAGCAAGACAGCAAAAGGCCAAGGACTAAACCCTGTGGCTCAGCTTTTGCCTAGAGGGGTTTGACCTGTCCGAACAGTGGCCTAAACAAAACTGTGGCCAGCGTTAAAGATTGAGGCAGAATGGCAAAGTTGTTGATATGATGGAAATAAGTTGGTTTACAGATGGCTGAGGTCTCCTGAGAGAAGCCTCAAGCCTTATTTAAGGTGAAACCACCACAGCCAATTTAACCTGACGAATCTACATCTGAGATATTCCAGAAGACTGCTAAGTGCATTAAAGCGTCTACCCCAGAGACTGTATTCCTGATGACTGAGGACCTGCCCCAGAGACTGTATCCTTCTAAAAGGTTATGAAAATAGTTGTAATAGTTATCAATAGGTTTAGTGGTTAGGTCTTAGGGGTTAAAGGCATTCATAGGGGTTGTAGGAATTTATAGGAATAGTAGTTAAGTGTTTATATTTGTTATAAGTGAATATAGTCATTAATAAATGTTTAATAATTAAAAAGTACAGTTTCAGATTTCCATCTTTTAAGGCTTCTTTTCTTTTTCATTCTTTTCTCCCTTCCTTCCCTGTCTCATCATTCTAAACAAAAGTTTATTATATTGTCACATGCAGGAGGTCAGATCTGACAGCCTTGCCTCTTTTCCAATCTTAGAAGCAAGACCTCACCACTACATTTATATCATAGATTTTTCATAGATGCCTTCATGAGGTTCAGAAGTTCCCTTGATAACTATTTGTTGAGATTACTGTTACAAATAGAAACTGGGTTTTTAAAATGTTTTTACATATCTATTAAGATTGTCAGTTTATATTCTATTAATGTAATATTTTACACTAATTGATTATTGGATTTTAAGTCAACCTAGCAGTTCTGGAAAGAATACTACTTGATCAGGGTGCATAAATGCTTTGCTATCTTGCTGTATTTAAATAGTGTGTTGAAGATTTTGGTATCTATTTTCAGTATAGCTATTGATTTTGTTTTTTCCTTTGTTATGATTTTTTTTGTCTGTTGACTACAACATATTATCCTTATATGAAAAAAACAATGTTCTTTTTCACCCACTATATTCTGGAAAAATTATGTGAAAGACTGAATTTTTTTAAGGTTTTTGGTGGAATATATCTAGGAAACTATCTGTATTTAGAATGAGTCTGTCTTCCTTCCCTCCCTCTGTCCTTCCCTTCTTCCTTCCCACCTCTCTTTCCCCCCTGTCTTATCAATTTATTTTTCTAATGGTTACAGGCATATCCAAGTTCTATGTTTATTCCTAGGTTAGCCTTGTTAACCTGAGCATTTCTAGGTTGGTTCATTTCAAGTGAATTGTTGGTTGAAATTGGGATGTCTCAGTCCATAGTTTATCTCAGAATCCTTCTGATTTCCATGGGATTGCTTGTGATCCCTTCCTATCCCTCCTTCAATTCTGATCTTGTTGAACTGCTTTATCTTTTACCTCTGTGGTAAGTCTAGCTAAAGTTCTGCCAATTTTGTTGATTTTATTATTATTTTGTTTGGGAAAATTTTATGGATTTAATAACTATGTTCTTTTTTTTCTGTTTATTAGGGCTTTCTCTCCCTCCCTCCCTCCCTCCCTCCCTTCCTCCCCACCCCTCTCTCTCTCTCTTATTTTGCCATTGAAAAAGATGTTACTGAGAACAACCAGCTGCACAAGGTGCTTCTGGCACAGTAAGCACCTTCCTCCTTAGCAATCTGGTCTTTCTTGAGTGGTCTCATGAATGTTTACTTTTCTTACTTGGTCTGGAAATGATCTTGACCATACTTGGAGGTGGTGACAATGAACATCGTGTCAGGTTCTTCCAGAGCTCATTGCCTGTTCTGCACCAGCACAGACTTGCAGAGGGTGAGTACTCATTTCTTGCTTCCAACCACACAGCCTTTCAGCAGCACAAAGTCACTGGTCACTTCAACATAATCAACAAAGCCACCCAGTGAGTTGATGTTCTTGTAAGAAAGATCATAGTTGGAAGAAGCATTGTCTTGGATTAGCTTTACACCTTTGATTAGCTAGCCCTGACTAATCTTGTGGATTTTGTTGATTATGGTAGTCTTTTTGCCCAGCTCAAGCCATAGACAAGGCCACACAGGTAGGGTGCCAGGATCTAATACAAGCAACCTTGTGCAGTTCTAGGTAGGTATTGTAGGATAGCTTCTTTGTACGCCAGCAACTGGTGACGTTTTTGTAGCTTTTACCTTTGGTCACCCTAATGACTTCAATCATGTCACCCTGTCCAAATGCCTGGTTCAAAGGAACCTGTTACTGCAGTCTCTCCCTGGGCCCAGTCTAGCTTCTCAGCCCCAGTGCCTGTATTCAGCTGAATCTCCATCAAGCGGGCCCCCCTTCTGGCACAGAGGAAGCACACACATCTGAGTGAGGGCACTTATGCAGATGCATGTGTGTACCTACATGGATGCCTTGGCAGCACTTCATGGTTTTGAAGTCCTCCTCCAGTTGTCTTTTCCCATGTTGTCCTGCTATTTCCTGCAGTATGTGGTGAAAGTCTTCTTAGATTTGTGTGTGTTCTTGAAGAAATGCCTTTTACATGCCTCACTGACATGTGAAGCAAAGACTGTCTTGAAAGTGTAGAGGCCTTGTGTGGTTTGCAAGTATTCCACAAGGCCTACAGCCACAATGGTCAAAGGTTACAGCCTCCACGACTTCTTTTGATTACCTTGGATCTTGTCCTGTTACCTTCCTAGATGATGTGCGTTATGCCAGCCCTGTAGTCTAGAAAGGTTGTGAGGTGGAAAGACTTGGAAGGGTCATCCTTGGGGGAAGTCTTCACTTTCCCACCATGCAGACTACTGTGCTCTGAGGCAAGAAGCCCAAGGATTCATGCCTGGGAGCAGAGATTTATGGTGACACACTACACCATCAGACACTGTTAACAGAGAACCTTTTCTAGTTTATTGATTGCCTATTACTACTAATTTCTTTTTTTTTTTTGATTTGGGCTAATTACATGGTGACTCTATATATTTACCTGTATGTGCTACTCAGCTTTCTGTCAGTATAATGAAGCACCTGTTACCTTATAAAGTTACAAGGATTATTTTCTTTACATTTTGGGAGTTCCATTAAATTATCCTAGAGGGCCCAGTGATTGGAGGCCCTAGACGGTACAGCACATCACAGTCAGGGACATTGTTAAAGCAAATCATTCATTTCATAGGTCAGGAAACATAATGAAACTGAGAACTAGCAATATGTATCCCACAAGCCCTTATAAGACAACAACTTCATAGACAGAAAGCCCTCCTACTAGGCTCTTTCAAATCACCAAAATCTTCTCTAGGCACATATCTTTAACAAGTGAGTTGTATTCAAACAATGGCTCTACATAATTACTGGGGCTGACCGACTGATTTATTTGGGTACATAATAGTCACAATTTATTCTCAATCTCTTTTAGCTTACGTTTTTTTCTTTAGTATGTACATATGGTAAGTTTATTATCAATAAATTGTCTTTATTTGAGAAATAATACCATTTTCATATTTAAAGATAATTTGCTAGATGTAAAATTCTTAATTGATTGTTATTTTCTTTTGTTTAAGAACTTCTTCGACTTCTGGCTTTGTTTCTACTAAGAATTCAGATATTAATGACTGGCTCTGCTGTATATATTCAATCTCTTTTTCAGTTTGCAAGACTGTTTTGCCTTTCTTTTCACTTTCAAAAATTTTGCAAACTTGTTCAGAACTATTCTCTCTCTTCTATGTGGTGTATATGAGCTCTCCAAGTACATAAATTAGTATTATTCACCACACTTTGGAGGTGTGGTGTATATGAGATCTCCAAGTGCATAGATTATTAGTGTTATTCACCACACTTTGGAGGTATGGTGTATATGAGCTCTCCAAGTACATAGATTAGTGTTATTCACCACACTTTGGAGGTTTGGAGGACATACTTTCCTACTTCTCTACATCCTTCTTTCATTCCTTCCTTCCTAGAGTTTGGAGGAATTTTATATTATGAATTACATTATGAATTTTATAGTAAACATAAACAATTTTAGCATTCCTCAATAACTGGCCATAGGCTAATCCTTTTCCTTGCAATTCAGTAATCAAGGTCCAGCTGCAGGTGTGTGTGTGTGTGTGTGTGTGTGTGTGTGTGTGTGTGTGTGTGTGGCACAAATAAAAATTCTAAGATTCTAAGATGGTGACACAGGTATAGAAAATCATCCATGGCCTGGACATCTCTAGAGGGTTTTAAAGTTTGTGGAATGAAGTAGTCAAAATGTCTTTCAATTCTGAAAAAGTTTGAGTGGGTCTGAAGATTGAAATGTGGGTAGACTAATAATGAAGTTGTCAAACTTCTCTTATGAAAGATCAAGCATTGCTTTTTAAAAATATAGCTGAGAATACCTTCCTATACCAAAGATACTAGATCACAGAGGTGAAGTTTCTATTTAAGTACCAACTAGACCTCTCCATTTTCTATGAGCTGTGTGGGTATAGTTTTCAGAAAAGGGGCCTTGCTTTCAATTTGTGGAAAGAAGCCTATTTTCTTGGAAACAGCGTAGGTTGTTTGACAATTTCCATTGGACCTCTTTGGCCAACATCTCAAGTGGATGTAAACCAGGCCCAGTACTGGAAGATTCGTTTAGAGACAAGAGATGACCATTTGGAACTACTTCTCCCCCATTATTTGGAGACTCCATTACAATAACTTTCGTATATTGAGATTCCATCTTATACCTGTCATAGAAGGTTTCAATGGCACTAGGTTTCCATACCACACCTCAAATGCCCCTCATTTCTGGTTTTCTCTCCTTGTACTTCTTCTCTCAATCCCATTTCTCCTCTGTCTCCCTGATTCTCCCATTACAACCACCCCCTCACCCCATGCCTCCAGTCTACCCATAAAATCTATTCCATTTCCACCTCCCAGGGAATTCCATGTGTCCCCCCCTAGTACCTTCCTCTATACATAACCTTTATAGGTCTACAGATGGTAGTGTAGTTATGATTTACTTAATGGTTAATATCCATGTATAAGTAAATGCATAATATGTTTATCTTTCTGGGCCTCACACAGGATGATTTTTTTCTAGTTCCATACATATGCTTATACATTTCATGATGTATTTTTTAAAATAGCTGAGTAATACTCCATTGTGTAAATGTACCACTTTAAAAAAAAACATTCTTCTGTTGAGGAACATCAAGGCTGTTTCCAATTTCTCTTTCTTTCTTTCTTTCTTTCTTTCTTTCTTTCTTATTTTTTTTTGAATACAGCAGCAATGAGCATGGTGGAGTAAGTGTCCTTATGGCAGAATAAAGTGACCAAGAGTGGTATAACTGGATCTTGAAGCAGATCAATTCCCAACTTTCTAAGAAACCACCATATTAATTTCCAAAGTGGTTGTACAAGTTTGCACTCCTACCAACATTGGAGGAATATTCCCCTTGCTACACATCCTTGTAAGCATGAGCTGTCATTTGTATTGATATTTGTCATTCTGACAGGTATAAGATGGAATCTCAAAGTAGTTTGACTTGCATTTCCCTGATGGCTAAGAATGTTGAACATTTCTTTGTTTTTCAGCAATTGTGGTTTCTTCTATTGAGATTTCTGTATAGATCTGTACCACATTTTAAAATTGGATTATTTGGGGCGTTTTTATACCAAATGTCTTGATTTCTTTGGGGTTTTTGTTTTTTCAAGACATGATTTCTCTGTGAAGCCCTGGCTTTCCTGGAACTCACTTTGTAGACCAGGCTGGCCTCGAACTCACAGAGATCCATCTGCCTCTGCGTCCGAGTGCTGGAATTAAAGGCATGCACCACCACATCTGGCTTGATTTCTTTATATATTTTCAGTATTAGCCTTCTATCAGATGTGGAGTTGGTAAAACTCTATTCCCATTCTGTAGTCTGCTGCTTTGTCTGATAGATGTTGTCCTTTGCCTTACAGAAGCATTTCAGTTTCATGCAATCCCATTTATTGTTATTCTCGGTGCTTACATTATCAACATACTCTTCAGAAAGTCTTCTCCTATGCCAATGAGTTCAAGGCTACCAAAAGAGAAACAAAAACACCAAACCAGCCAGAAACCCTTTGATGTACTATCCTACCGTACCTGCAAATTATGGTAGGGAAATCGTAGCACAAAGCTTGTAGGAGTAACCAACCATCATCTGATTCAACTTAAGGCCCACTCCATGAGATGGAATCCATACTCAACATTGCTTTGGTGACCAAGAACCAGAGACTATACAAGTCAGAGACCTAGGGTAAAATCAAATCCTACTGGTCATACAATACATAAAATAAAATAAAATAAAATTTAGTGATAAAATGACTCCTAATGATATTTTGCTATACTCATAGATCAAGGCCTTATTCAGCCATCATAAGAGAAGTTTCCTCCTGAAGCAGATGGGAAAAAATACAGACATTATTCAGAGAGAGAGAGAGAGAGAGAGAGAGAGAGAGAGAGAGAGAGAAACCTTGGAATACACACCCTAAATGGGAGCTCAGGAAACCCTGCAGAAGAGGAGGCAGAAGAGTTTAAGAGCCAGAGATGATGATTTTTGATTTATGTTATATTTTATTTTGTCGTGTTTTGTTGTTATGTTAGAAGCCTGTTCTTTTTGAATAAATAATAAATATTTAAAAATTAATTTATTCTTCTTTCACAAAATACATTAAGACCACAGCTTTCCCTCCATCCACTCCTCCCAATTCCTCTCCTACAACCCATCTCTCCCAGATTCACTCCTCTTCAGTTTCCCTTGAGGAACAAGGCTGGGATATCAAATGAAAAAGACATAATGAGATTCAATAAGATTAGGCACAAACATTCAGAATCGAGGCTGGACCAGGCAATCCAGTAGGATGAAAAGGGATTAAAACAGCAGGCAAAAGAGTCAGTAGACAGCCACCACCATATCCATATTTTTACATGGGTGATTCTCAGGATTATGTGGTAAGCTCATTACCCACTAACCCATCTTTCAGCCCCCAGTGAAATAAATTTTAGTACCAGTTTTATTTTTACAAATTTGATTAATTTCACATTACTAAATTGCCTCACTATTGTATGTACTCAAACAAATGAGTGATTTCTAGACCAATTGTACCTAAAGTTAATATAATAACTAATCAAGGAGCATTATATTCCATAGGCTTGATATTATCAACTTTAAATAACTTATTACCACTTATCATTTCATAGAATTTGTCCTGTGGGGAATTCTAATTTTGTATATAGAGAAATGTACCATTACACAGATATTATAAATTTTCTCTGAAATAATATGGAGGTTAGCAGTTGCTTCTCAAGAGAAGCAAAATGGCATATTTGAAACTAAAACGTTAGAGGAAAAAAAGTGCATTACAGTAAAGACAAATTGTTTTACAAGCACTCTTATATCTGTATTTTCATTCTTGTTATATTTGCTATAGTACTACAATAGTAATAGGCACAATTAAATGTAAGATATGCTTATAAAGTTAAAGTGCTATAAAAGCCCCAACGCATATTTCTCAAGTCTAATCCAATTCTGTGTGAGAAGTTATCTTATGTCTATGAACTCTGTTATGGAGAATTACATCATATCCCATGGCTCACATTATCTACAATTCATAAAATACTTTAAAAAGTTGTTATGAAGCAGGTTCTGCTAAATAATCATAAAATGCCTTCCTCACTTGGTTCAGTACAGAAACACACTACATATCAATCTGTGTTCCATCAAGACAGTTGCTTCAATATAGTAAGTTGGGTAATTAGAGGAAGTGTGCAGTGCATAATTTATTTATATTTTAACAAGCCCTCAAACAATTGATACCACACAAGAGGCTCATAGTGAGAGTAGGGGAATTGGTGACTGAGAAAGTCCTTGAAGTTTGGAAGCTATATTGTTTAATCAATAGTATTACTTATGTATTAATGTAGAATAACAATTCCACAGGGACAAGTATTGTGGTTTGTGTCAAATAATTCTTTGATGCCAGCACTTAAAGTTGAGAAAAGATAAAGTTTTAAAAAACAGATATTTTGAGAACATATAATGAATGCTAAAGTTTACAATGGTAACCTCTAGAATAAAAAAAAGTAAGATTAAAACATTCTCCTTTAATACAACAACATTTCCTGCTACCATCCCTTTTAGTAGATAATGGTAACTTTGTGTCACTACACAGACTCCTACTCTGTACATCAATTCTGTGGTGAATGGTTTAACAACACTGGGGAAGCTCTTTAATGAAAGAAGAAATTTAGAAAGCAAGGATTTTAGCTTATATTAATCTTATTTCTATGCAGTCTCACCTTTTATTTTGAAAACAATTTCATTTAGTTTAAGTGAGTCCTTATGAAAGTTTTTAACAAAAAATAAGAATACACTTTTGAAAAATTAGAGACATTACATGAATTAGAAATACACATTCCAGTTAAAATCGAGTGTTGCAATTTTGTAAGTAATACTTTGTGGGTTCATGTGCATGTATCTATCTAGCCAATATAGCTCCAAAGGAATAAAAATATTGGAAACACATTGTAAAGTTACAAGCAACAAGTGATTAAGTAATTTATTAAAATAATGATTATATGGTAAAATGCTTATTTCAGAGGAAGGTAAATATGCAACCTGTGAATTGCATGTTTATTACTTTATCTAAAAGATCAAAAAATGATTAGATATATTAGTTCATGCAAAGTATACATATTTCACTGCAATCTGCTTTATATTTTTCCTTATTCATATCTACCAAACAGAATGTAAATTTTCAAAGGATGTGTTATGATTTTCTGTATTGTAATTCATAATAACTAGCATAATGATGTATAAAAACTGACACATTACATATTTGTAGTTTTATTTGTTTAAATTATAAAGGATCTAGTCAAAGCAGTGTAGCATAAAATATAAAATATTTATATATACTGTCTAAATGAGCAAAATAAAAAATAATTTTAAAATATGATAAATTATATTGCAAGATGGGAAAAACGGGATACATTTTATTAAGTAAATTGAAGCAATAAAATTAGTACCAAAACCACAACTGTGGGAATATCTACTGAAATCTCACAGGTGATTCAAAAGACACTGGGATCAACAAAAACCCAATGACAGTATCCCAGAAGTGAATAACTCTGAGAGCATCTGCCATGTCAGTCATTTTACATGAGACAGTGACTGTGAAGATGCATCCAGTTTCCAAATTATATAGATTGCATAGTTTATGCTATTGAGCTTATAAATTATGTGAGGCATTATCAGATTTTATAAATGTTTTTAGTTATAATCCAACTACTATTGTTTTGATGTAATATTCCAAGTCTGATCATAGATAATCATTTTACATTTAAACAATTTTTAAAATTCACATTGTGATATAAAATATTAGATACAACAAGGCTTTCATATTGTTACTAAATTTTTAAATATAAAATTGTTTTCTAATAATGTAAGAGTTATCTAATAAGGGAAATTTAATTACTTTAAGTTATTTCTTAACTGTCATTTTCCAAATTACCATAAAATATTTTTAAGGGAAAGGCCAATATACTTAAATTCCAGTGCCTAGTAAAAAATTTAAAGTACAAAGTAAGTGTTGAATAAATGTGTGATTAATTAATTTGAATTAAAAATAAGTTTCATAATATTTATCAATATGTGGCATATAAACTTGAAAACAATTTAATATTCAAACAAAATAGAATTCTAATTTACCAATATAACAAAGTATATTTATCTTAGCCTTAACTATGAAAAATGAAAGAAATATTATCATACATATAAGTAGGAAGAAGTATGCTTCCTATTCCAATGACCAGTTAAATGACTGAGAATTTTAATTAATAAAATGGGACATACTGGGAGGGGTGGAAGAGGACACTACGATGGAGATGTAACCTGAAGTAATAAATAAATAAATTAAAAAAAATAAAATGGGATATTAAATAGAATTAAAAGAGAAAAGACTAAACCTTTATTGTTGGCTGATAATCTAATTGATTTGAAAACTCAAAGTAACTTCAAAGAAACTATTAACAGCTAAGTTAAAAGAACTAATTTTAAACACTCAAAAGAGTAGATATAGATTTTCTACTGAAAATTTGGAAAATAGAATTCAAATAATCCCAAATCACAAGAACATACTACATCTATACTGAGGAATTTGAGGATGCAGGCAAATAAGATGGTAAGACTGATTTGTGAATATAACAATTCATATAATGGAAAATATTGTATAGTTCTGAATATGAATGTTGACTATTACAAAGACAGTAATACTCCTTTGTACATTTAATAAAATTTGTTTCGAATATTTTGTGAACTCAGTGATGAGAAGGAATTGTGAATAATATGTAGGTAACAACAAGAAAACCATCTTTAAACAGAGAGAAACGCCTGTCATGGATTGTGTATGCCTGGAATGCACCCAATGGAAGACAGTGGGATTAGAGTTTGAAGGCCGTTCTTAGTGACATGACAAATTCAAGTACAGCCTGAATTATGTGAGACCTTGTCACAAAATGACAGCAAGGGATAAGGGGAGATAAAGGGAGAGAATAGAAAAAAATGAGAGAGAGAAATGAAGTCTTTGACCCAATAAATACATGAACAGTAAAGTTGTAAGAGATATAATACAGAAACAGTAAAAGAACCAAACAAGGACTCTTAAGAAAAATATTGTAATGCTGCTAACATTTATATGGAATAATGCTATTACATGAGTATGAGTGATGGTGATGATATTACGGCAAAGACCATCATTCAGAAAAAATTTAAGTGAGACACTGATTTCATACCTTAGGCTAAAATGACATTTAAAGGAATAGAAAATAGATACACTAGAGCTATAATAATAATAAAAAGATTGGTTAATAACCTAATATCCAGCTATTGAATAATAAACAAAGGACAATATAACAAAAGAATTACCCATACAAGTACTTAAATTTTACTCACATCAAAAAATAGCAAAGACAATATGGCTTTTGTAAACTACAACAAACATTTTTGTGCAATGTTTGACAAAAATAATGATGTAACATTTAAAGAACCTGACAAATTATCAAGGCGACAGGAGTAAAGGACACAGGCAAACTCTTTATGGAAAGGAGAAAACAATGACAAATAAGTATATGAGAAGCATACTAGTTATGTGTTAATCAAATTGATGTGAATCAAACAGAAGAAACCTGGTTTTTTTCTTGCAAATTGACAAATAGTAATGATAATATTCAAATCAGGTAGAAAAATTATCTAGAAAAATCCTTTAACATACAGTTTGAGGAATGTTATTCAAAGAACCTTGAAAGTACATTTTCTAACCCAGAAATTCACCTCTACAGGAAGATGCATCCTTAGAGGAGTCAAAATCACTTTAGGGTCATACATGGAGGGGTTCATTAAAAATTTTCATACACAAGGTACAATAATTTGAAAGTATTGACAGTACAAATTTTATAACTATCATCTAATCATTGGTGCACAACACATACCATATGATCCAAATATTATTTAAAAACTCACATCAAATATTATTTAGAGTTGTTCATAAATTTGGAAGGAGGTAGGAAAATATTAGAAACATTCCTAATTGATGATGACAATGGATTTGAGATTTAGTTGCTTTAATCTGTATGTTTCCAAATTCTCTTTAATAAGCATATTTTACATTTATATTTTAGAAAAAAAACTTTGATCTAAATATTGATTTATATGTGTTCAGAATCCACTCATGGCAAAATAGCAAATATTAGAAAATATCATTTTTTTCCTGTATGCCTGTAATTACTGTAAGGCTCTTTCATCTATGAATTTCCTTCCATAGGTTTTTTTTTTGTGTTTTTGTTTTTTGTTTTTGTATAAGATGCTTTGATTGACCTTATTTTCTTAGTTTTTCTTTTTCTGAAGAACACAGCACTCTGCACAACTGGAAAGCCAAAGAAAATAAAATCACTCTTAAGTGTCACATTAGATCACAATATAACATGTGGACTTTTTACCACTCAGATTCCCTTTCCTTTGTCTCCTTATAAGTAAGGTTCGTTGGCACTGGTAACAAGTACCAGAACCAAGTTGTTTACTTGGCCTATTTAGCCAATGCCAAGAGCTCTCTCCAAGCAACTTGACCAACACAGAGGAGAGTATATGTGTTTTGTATACTTCTTTTGCCTGGAACACCAATGTGTCTAGTATTCTCAAACTAACAATAGGTAATATGTGAAATTTTTGTAAATGTTTAAAAATAGCTGCCAAAGTCAAGACATACAATAACCTTCTAAGTTTGTTGGCTCCATATTGTGTTTGAAGGCACACCCCCTCCAAATGTCTGTACTCACCATCTGCTACTGATCCACAGAATAATGCACTCAAGTCTGGTGTTGCTTGGCATAGGCAAAGACAGTCAATGTCCAATTCCATCCAGACATGTGCACCATATCAGGAACCTTATGACACAGTCCTCAACATCAAAGCGGTGCTTTCAGGCCCCACTGCACATCGATCAAATAGGTATGACAGTCAAGCTGATAGACAGAATCTAAGCCAATCTAGATACCTACTGTGTCTAGATCTCTCCAGTGTGCCTGCAGCTCACCTTCCATTAAGATGATAGCTTTGGCTTAGGCTTTCATGCCAAAAGAAGTCCATGGAGTCACTCTGGCAAGAAGGAGAGTCTATATCAATGTCAACTACAACTTTCTTGCTGTCGACCCTACCATCTGTCCCTCTGCTCCCCACCTATTTTACTTTATGTGGACCTTGACGAATGGTATTTACATAGTCCAACATTCTAGTTTAGCCAACCTTTACAGATGGGGTCAACATGACTGCCCTCTGGGCCAAGCTCCCCAAATGACATAACTAATGGCTTTTCTGGAGAATGTCTTTTTGCAAATTTGATATGAAAATATTAACCCCAACCAGGTCTTCAAATTTTGAGTTTATGAAAATTGTAGTATGTTCAATTCCTAATGAAGATGATTTTTAATTCTTAGAAAATCCGACTGAAATAGTGTATGTAAATTTTATTTCAATAACATGTAAGTGAAATATAATTGATGGATAAAAGTAAAACTGTTTTTTTCAAGTATTTCCATGTAGGCTTGAGAGGAAGATGATAAAAATTATCAAAAACGTAACAGCAACACAGAAGTGAAAAATGCCATCATGAATTAGATACGGTAGCAGAAGATATTGTATATGCTAAGTGGAGTGTAGCAGCTTCTATGCCCATTCTCTAGAAGTTGCACAACATTTACAGTATTCAGGTAGAACAGTAACATTCAATATAATGGTAAACATCATGAATGAACAGTTTCTGAATAAATCACATTTTTAATACTTCCTTAAATGTAGTAGATAAAATTATTATGTTTAGGCTGAATATAAGAATAATTTCAATTAGGTAATTAAAAACACACTTATATCTGAGCCTAACATCAAGTGAAACAACAGAAAATCTGAAGAAATTCACTAGTCCCAACTCTAGTCAATTTAATATACGAAAATCATGTCTTCATTTTTTTCCTAAAGGGAAGTTATGTCTTTCTACAATGGTCTCCAGGCTCACCCAAAATAAACCCAGAACAAATTCCCTATTCAAATCCAAAGTACAACATCTGAAACTTTAGGCAATTTATGTAAGAAATAATTAAAAGTTAAATCCTCACCATAAGCAAGAAAGTAAATGTAAAAATAATTTCAAAACTGTAATGTTATATACAGAACTACTCAAAGTATCTCCTGTAGTACTACACACATAGTAAACACTAAATTTTGTAGAGTTGAACATAATTCAAATGAAAAGTGTTACAATAGACTTCAGTAAATACAATTCAAATCTTTTGAATCTTATGGGAGAATGTTTCCATTAGATTAATTTACTAGGTTTATCAGTTGTCTTTGAGTTTACAAATCAAGATGAGTTCTTGCCATAGCTGAAGAAAGTATGGTGGAATTCTATTTAGAGAAATAACAGTGGAATAAAAAGATATTTTTAATTCCAAGTATCTCTAAAATTTCTAGCATTTTTCAGTCAACTAAGATAATGACACAGAAATTCGACATAGAACCTGAACTTAAAATGTCCTGGCCTAATCATCTGGCTAATCTCTTAGACTTTTCCTCAAATATGCTTCCATCCCATTTTCTATGGGAATTCTCCCACTGATTAACACAGAGGATGAGAATTTGGCCTGTGCTCTATAGGCACCATTGAAATGTGGCCACCTGAGGCATGTAGGGAGGGCATCCAGCTGGCACACCACATGTTGCCCTGGAATCGTGTACAATGAGAGGGAGATTTGGCTAAGAATACCTGGGCAATCTCTGCAGAGGGTCTTGACTACGAAAAGCACTTCAGCATCATAATTGTCTCATGAGTGTGATATGAGCCAAAGAAACTTCTCTTCTATATTCATATATTATCAAGGAAAAAAACTCTTATAGGAAAAATCAAAGAATGCCATGAAAGAGAAAAATCTGGCCCACTGATACTAGACTTTGAGTATTAAAACCATGTCACTGGATAAAATTTTCTAAAAAGTCCACATACATACCCTAAAAACTGGTGCTAAGTTACATTATAGTCTTGAAAAGAAACTAAAAAGTATAACACTCCCTTAAATAAAGGATGCAAGGGCATATCACAAAAATTTGTCACCCGAATATCTGTTGTACTTTATATTATAGCAAAATTATACAATTTAATATTCATATATCACTTATTTAAGAAGTTTGTTTTCATTTTATTTTATACAATTTATGAGGAAGAAAATCCATGCATTTGAGCTATAATTACAATGAAACAATTTTGTCAATTTTGAGTCTTTTTCAAAACACCATACGTGATTAAAACACATAATGCACTAGTATTTTTGCCAATTTTTGTTTTTTAAACTAAAGCTGTTTTTGAATTACACAAGCAAAGCACAAAATCAGAATTTCAAAACTAGAGAACATATTTAAGGGTAAATTTTAAAATAAACCCACTTGATTCTTTGTTGGACTAACTTGGAGAGCCAAAAGCATTTTTGGGAGATTCCACTGGAGCAAGTAGGGTAGCTAGGAAACGATCCACTGCATGAAGAGGAAACTTACACACTGATTTCAATAAGTTTTGTTTAGAGTTTTCACACTCCTACTTAGAGGCTCTGGTGATATTTACAATACAAACATACATCTTAAGGAATGTATGATGTCCCCAACTGCTAACAACAATTACAGCTGGGTTTTAGGTTTGTGTTTATATGTTATTTTGCATATAGACTCCAAAAACCAATGAAGAGAAAATTTGATAGAAAACACATCCTGGAATTGAAAGACAGATTCCATCTATCAATATAACTAGCTGATAGAATTTTGAAGACAGGGTTTGACAGTAAGTGAAACAAACAAACATAATGGCTTAAATATGCTACTTCAGCCACTCGAGTTGTCTGTCACTCAGAAGGCTTTTTCATTGTATCATTAATTCAATGTCACATGAACATGAATTCAGACTTTTCAATGAATTTTGATTACAATTTATGGAAAATACTTAATACTTTAAATTTGTTATCATGTAGGTCTTGCTTAAAACATTATAACTGTATGCTTAATTTACATTTTCCCTAAAAGCTTAAGCAAATTACAAGGATCACAGTGTCCCTAGAACTAATGAGCCCCAATTTATATCAGAGAAAATAGAAGCCCCAAGAGCTAAAAGTATTGGCAGAAGATCACACTGCAAGTCCAGCAGAGTACTCGGTGTGGTTACTTGATTCCTAATAAAACCACTAAAAAATTACCACTTCATTTTTTATTAAATTACCATTTTACTTCATTCAAATATTTGGCAGGATAGATTTGTAGCTTAAGTAGCAAAATAATTTTTCATTAGTTGAATTAGACTTTGTAATTTGTTACCAATAGGATGTGGCTTGCATCATGTCTTTTTCTTAGGTATTTTAGGATCTTAACTCCCTAATGGCAATGTAAGCTGTAAGAGGCTGAGAAATACTAAAATTCAACTTATTCCTTCCTCTATCTTGCAGTAATCCAAGATGCAAAAATTAGCACTGATGGTTGCTGATCATCCCATCTAAATATTGATGCTTCTAAAACTTGTATTTTGAGATTTTCTTCATGTTAGAATTACAGGTGGAAAGTCACTTCTCTTTTATATACACTGCATGCAAGGAGGAAGGAGGCAGGCCTACACAATGCATATGTAGGGAACGGCTTTCCACCTCTGCATGCTGCAGAAAATCCCACTGAGTTAAGTAGGGTTCTACCAAGGCCACTTAAACATATTAGCCTATTATGCTCCACATTTCTTTATTGTTCTCAAAAAGCTAATGAAATGTTCCACTGTAATGTTTATGCTGGAATACTTTTAAAGGCATTTTTCAAAGTGATATTTCTCTCAGAACTCCAGAAGGGGTTTTCACTTCCTAAAAATATTTAGTAGACCATGCAGAGACCATGCAGCCTCATTACTGAGACTGTTTAGACTTGCAGCAAAAGATGAAATAGACTTAATAGTCGTCACTTACATGTTTCAATGTGGTCTTTAACACCATTGTAAACTGACAGGAATTAGAAAGCTGGCCAGGCAGACATGCTGGCTGCACTGTGCTGAGTGGCCAGGTTTAATGTAGCATGTATAGTCTATGCATAGATAACACTGTGTTGGTCAATCCTTTGGGTCAACGTACCTGCAGAACTGAATGGTTGTTTCTCCAGAGTCAACTGTCTTTAGGAAAAGAAAGAAGTGTCTGTTCATGAGAGTCAATTAGTAAAGTTAAACACTTCCATTTCCCTTTCTTGTGTAGTGTTGGCTTATTCATTAAAACATAAAGGGCTCAGCCTCCTTGATAGTCATGATTACTTCTAGCTCTAATTTTTGCTGGCTTTATGATTCTTTTTTTTTTTTTTTGGTTTTTCAAGACAGGGTTTCTCTGTTTAACAGTTCTGGTTGTCCTGGACTCGCTTTGTAGACCAGGCTGGCCTCGAACTCGCAAAGATCCGCCTGCCTCTGCCTCCCAAGTGCTGGGATTAAAGGCGTGCGCCACCACCGCCCGGCTAATGATTCTTAAAATAAACAAATTAATGACTATTAGTTTGCATTTCTTAATTATCCTAAACAGTTTGTGACAGTTGCTATCAAAAGGCTAAAACTTCACATTGCATTTTTAAGCATATTGTACCTAAGCACAGGTGCAATACTTTAGTAAATATTTTAATTTTGTATCAATATACAAAGATATAAGAGTAAATTCAATAAGCTATCGCTTTTTCTTTATCATTCCTATATTATGTCTATGTCTCATTTTTTTCAAGTCTTTCCCCCCTACATAGGAGAGAAAGAAGGATAGAGAAAAGAAAAAAGAGAGCAATCCCTCCATCTAACCTCCAAAATCTTGTTTAACAAGATCATTTAACAACTTGTAACCAATCCCTCTGAATAACAACAAAGTATCACAGATGTTATCTAAGTTAATCAGAAATCAAGTTGCTAAGAGACAAGAAACATTTGCTTATCCAAATATACAGAGATAGATAAGTGGTCTTCAAAACCCTCAAGAGATCTGAAGAATATGGCATTTAAATATGTTTTCTTACGATTTTTGATATTGAAACATGTCAGCTCCTGACAGCACCCCCTATTCTACTCCAAGTAAAGGATGAACATTGAGTAATCTTCATTTGGAGATGGTTACATTAGTGACAAGCTTGTCACTGGGCAAGAAAAATCACTTTCTTCAACTGTAGACAGAATGTTGTCTGAAATTGATAAAACTTGGAGGCAGGTAAGTTGACAGCCCAGCTCTGCCAAGACAGGGTAGGCAAGTCCTTCATAATTCCCACTTTACAATTAATGTCTGTCAGAGATACTGGGTGAAAGGCTGAAGATAGATGCTCTATCTGTATTGAGAGAAATTGGGGACTGTCCAGGCAGTCAGATGTCTGTCATTTCTTAGTTTTGGAAGCTGCTGGCTCTGCACTTCCTGTTTATTCAGATATATTTATCTTTCTCAGGTCTCTGATGTGGTTGAAGACTAGACAGTTATAGTCTCACAGTTAAAATTTAAGTTGTTTAGGAATTAAAAGGATGTTCTAGGTCTAAGAAGATGTTTTTAAGTTGTTAATGCAAGTTAAGATGGAAACTGAGGTAGGTATAGAACTTTAAATTCATGGAGATAGATAATTGAATATTAATATCAGTTGCCAAATACGTATAGACTGGACATTGGGAATGTATGTTATACCTTATAATTTTCATAATTGTGGCCTACTTATTCTTGTTTTATAATGTATTTATTGTTATAAGAAAAACATCTGTTGGAATGAAAGGGGAAACTTCTGGGGGGAAGAGGGTGGAAGGGCGGGATAGGAAGGGGGAATAGGGAGGGGTTTGTTACTGAGATGTAACTTGAAGAAAAAAAAATAAAGTATTTAAATAAAAAAAAAAGAAAAACAGTCTTTTATTGGACTAAAAGTGGGAGCTGTTGGAGGGAAGCTATACCTTAAATTAAAAAAAAAAAGGCAGATAAGGAGAGTGAGGTGGAAGAGGGTAGGAGGGTAGGGCTGGGAGGGGGAGGAGAGAGGGAGACTATGATTGAGATGTAACTTGAAAAAATAAATAAATCTTAAAATAATAAATGAAAAAAAGGAAACCACTGTGTCTGTAGAATAGTATAGCAGGCAAAGAAATGGAAACAAATTTCATTAAATTAGCTACATTATATTACAATTGAAATTATTACATTGTGCCTTGATTTGCCATATATAGCCATTTCATCTCCCAAATATTAGCAGTGATGAAAGGTACAGGTATTAAGACTAAAGTGAAAGCCAAGATTAAAAGTGTGCTAATGAACTAAGAACTGAGTGAATCATATTCTTCTGCTGAACAGATATGGAATATGTCTTGCCAAAATGTCATTATACAGCAATTCTCAAGTAGAAATATATACAGTTTGCTTACTTTCTAGAAAAAAAATGCATGTGAAGTAGTTGAGTTGTTTTCCAGAAGTCAGATAATTCACCTAAAAATCTTTTTAATAGAGTTATTGCTCTGACTTCTCTTGGATAATTCTAAGAATATCTTGTTTCTTTAAAAATTAAGGGTAACACTTCTTAAACGTATTGTACCTAGTAATGCTTAAAAAGGAAATGTGAAGTTTTGGCCTTTTGCTACCAACCATCATAAACTGTTTAGGATAATTAAGAAATACAAACTAACAGTCATGCAAGCATGTCATTTTGTTAGTTACTATGACAGTCTATCACAGTTATTTTCTAAGCTACTCAGAAATCAAGTTGTTAAGAGACAGCAACATTTGCTTATCTAAGCATAAGAGATAGACAGGGCATCTTCAAAAACCCCAAGAGATCTGCAGAGTATGGCATTGAAAGATGTTTTCTTAAATTAAGATTTTTTTTGATATCGAGACATGCCAGCTCCTGACAGTACCCCCTATTCTACTCCAAGTAGAAGATGAGCATCGAAGACTCTCCAGTGTAAGATGGTTGAATTAGTGGCAAGCCTATCTCTTGGCAAACAAATAAACAAAAAAAAAACAAAAACAAAAACAAAAACAAAAAAAACCCGTGCTTCAACTGTAGACAGACTGCTGTCCAAAAAGGACAAAACTTGGAAGCAGGTAAGTCAACAGCCTAGCTCTGCCAAGACAGGGTAGGTAAGTCCTTCATAATTCCTGCTCTACAACCAATGTCTGTCAGAGAAACGGGGCCAAACGGCTGAAGATTGATGCTGTAATGTATGAAGAGAAAATGGGAACTGTCCAGGCAGCCACTTGTATGTCATTTCTTGGTTTTGGAAGCTGCAGGCCCTGCACTTCCTATATAATCAGATATACTTATCCCTCTCAGGTCTCTGAGGTGGTTGAAGAATAGATAGCTAGAGTCTCATAGTTAAATTTTGAGTTGTTTAGGAATCAAGAGGGCGTTCTGGATCTAAGAAGATGTTTTTAATAGTGATGCAAGTTAGTATGAAAGCTGAGTTAGATAGAGAACTTTAAACTCATGGATATAGTTAGATAGTAGAATGTTAAAGTCAGGGGCCAAATACATATGGACTGGACATTGGGAATGTACGCTAAGCCATATAACTCTCAGAATTGTGGCCTATTTATTTCAGTTGTTTTGTACTGTATTTATTGTTATAAGAGAAAGAACCATTTGTTGGACTGAAAAAAAAGAATTATGCATTCGGGGAGAAGGGTGAGAGGGTAGGAGGGTGGGGCTGGGAGGGGTGGAGGGAGAGGGCTGTGATGGAGATGTAACTTGAATTAATAAATAAACATTAAAAAATAAAAATAAAAATTAGTTACCAACATTCAATACAGACCTGGATTTAATGAATGCCAACAATCTTCCACATTATTTTTATTTGATTATATAATAATTCTGTGAACACCAAGAGGTAAAACCATTAGAACACATATGAATCTGAAGTAGAGACTCAGAGGACTGGTTACTAGTAATGCTAGAATATTGAGCTGATTGGAGGGTTAGTTGCAAAGAGAACAGTGTGGCACAGTGTTTCCGCAATAAACAGAACTCATTAAATAACCATGGATTTATCTTCTGCCTGGAAGTAACCCAGAAAGTAACTTACTCCATTATACAAGGGTGCAGACAGAATAAGAGAGGGATTTAAGGTACACACTTTCACTGTAAGCATGAAGGATTGTCAAAATCAGCGAGGATGAACTTATGTATTCCCATTGCAGACTCTTTAATAATGGGGCTATTGTAGCATATGGAACACTACAATGAGCACAAGTAGTCTCTGTTGGGCCTTAATGCTGCCATTACCCATTTGTATCATCTTGTCAAGATGCTTAACACTTAGGTATATCAGGGCTTTGCCTCTGTCTGAAGTGGAGAGATTTAGATCTCCAAGTTATCTTTCAACTTCAGTACTTTATGTCAACTTGTATATAAAATCAAGTAATAATTAACTTTGTTTCAATTATTATGTATTAGTTACTAATCTAAGTGAGTGATATACTCACAACTTAAACTTACAGTTAAGACAATCTCTTTATATTAATCTTTCCAAAACACAGAATTACATATACAAATATATTTAATATTTTCCTACATTTTAGAAGTATTTAATTATTTATCAATGTACATAAATTATTTACAAAATTCAATATATAAATATAACATTTTATAATTCCATTTAATCATTTAATATATGCATACAATGTCCACTGATCAAATCTAGAGTTCCTTTATCTACCCCTTCACACCCTTGTCAACTCTGAGATATCACCTTAATATCCTTGACCATACTCCTAATATTGGAAATATAATAATGTTCCTGGCTGTACTATAAAGGGTCCAAAAGTACAAATGATTTACAGACTTCTTTTTCTTCTATTTCTTTATTTAGTCTTGGAAATTGTTTTAATAGACAATAGAGTTAGTTGGTCATAGACAGGTATTTTATGAGTAAAAACAAATGAATCCATTGAAAACAATGGATTCCAGATCCTAGTACTTAAGAATTTACCAGTAGACATACTTTCCAAACATACCACCTTCTCTGTGATCTGCAAATTGCTAAAGCCGGATAACAGTAATACAGACAGTGTCTACATACTGGAAAATCAAAGGTCATTTGAAAGGGAGAGTGGAGGTCAAGAGTAAGCCCCCTTAGGCCTATGACAGAAGTTTCACTAGAGGGTGCTCTTGGGCTTTAATGAGTTCTCCTCTCTCCAGCTACAAAATCAAGTATTTTTTAGAAAATACATTCTGCCTTAGCATAACTTGGAGTCCATTATGGAATCCATATCTTGCACTTCAATACAAATATAAAGGTTTTTAAATGTTCTTTTTTAATCATCTTTTTCTGTGGGTTGTACACATAAGATTTCAGAAACATAAGAGCCATGAGATCTTAAAGGGGTCACCAGGGCAACACTCCAATAAGACTGAATATATAATCAATATCTTGACTCTTCCTTATGTATAAAAAAATCACATCATGTTTTTATATACTATAATAAATTTTTAAATCTACTGTTTAATCTAGAATTTCTCTATAGATTTTTGCATTTTTTATTTATATTATCCTCTGTCTCTTATGATAGCTGCTTTCAATAGACTACATCATTTCCCAACATATATTGAGAAAAAAGAAATGGTTTGTTACGATGTGGTGTATTTTTAATATTTATTACAATAGAAAGGGTAAAAAGGAATTGTCTTTATACATTCAAAATTAGGTATGGCATGTCCAAGATCATGTTTTTTTCCTGAAGAACTGAAATGAATAAATGGGTAAACTGTTTCTATATCTTTGTAATATAAGGATTTTTTTTCTGCTCTGTTTATGGTCTCTGTGGCACCCTGGAAACCTGTTGTACATATTGTCAGATATTAGCATCTTTTGGTTTGGCAATATACTCTGAAGATGATTTGGAATACTAAGTTTTCCCAGAATTTCCAATTTGGCTAAACTTACAGTCATCCTCCCCTAGCTGAATTAAGTTCATGAGATTCTCTTTAAAATCTGCTTGAATTATTTGGACAAATAAAAAATTCAAAGTTTGTATAGTAGTCCTTTATACTGCATGAATCTGTATAAAATGTTCTAACTTCTCAATTTGATACTGGATACATATGTTATTTATGAATTGTAGTTCCACTCCACATCCTGAGTGGACTGGAACAAGTATGAAAAGTTCAGAAAGTTTGAAGTGGTCTACAGGCTCTTGTAATGTCGTAATTTTAGTTTTTAAAGGACCCCATAATGAGAAGAACCATATGTTCATGGTTATGAAGTTGATACATAGAATTGTCCCAGTCATCATGCAGAGAACAGAACTGAAGGCATATATTTAAAGTGTACTTCATCCAAGTTAGGTATGAATGAGCTTAAATCACTCTAAGAAGAATTGGCAAAATTCCCATGAATGCTGTGGAAATAAAAAGAATCAATGAAAAGATGTAATTATTTTAGTCCAAGATATAATTAATTTGTGGGAGAGGTCATTTTATCTCAAATACATCCAAGTTTCTCCAAACACAGGTCAATGTTTGCTGGCTATTGGTAGAAAAGACTCATTTGGTTAGAGTTTGCCCACTTTGATATGCATCTCTATATCATAGTTAAATAAAATGTTTTATAAATCTTCACATCTGCAAATGAGGGCTCAAGCTGAGGCAGAGTGACAAGCATTGTTGATTGGGATAAGAAAAGCTCTTAACTCCTCATAAGTGTTCTTTCTATGATATTTTTCTTCTAATCTTTTTATTGGAATGAAAGAAACAAAACCTTTACCTCATTTTATAAATCAGATTAGTAAGATTTTTTTTTAGTTATAAGTTGCATAAAAGATGTAATGCCAACGTGATTAGTTTGCAATTAGGAAACATACAGAAAGAGCGACACCCTATCTGTACCTTGTGCAGTTAGTATGTAGTAGGTCTTATTTCGTTGAGTTCCTAGGTCCTAGCCCACTGCTCTTTCTATTGCACAGATTTCCAGACTCTTTGGCTTTTCATGGAGATTTGTGTGGCATGTCATAATTTCATGTTGAGTTCCACTGAAATTTCAGAGAAAGGAGGCATAAGACGAATTGTTTTTCAGTAACTAGTTCTTCAATTTGGGCAACACTACTAGACTTCAATGATCCTCATGACAGTCTAGGTCTACTGACCTACATGAGGATGCATGCTCATTAAAAATGTATGCATCACAAAGTATAATTAATGTTCTTCCTGACAACAGGGGCCTTGTGTGTTTCTGCAGTTACTGCCCTATACCATCTTGAATCCAAAAGGCACCCTGTATTCTCTGAAAGTCTCCCAGCATGAAAGTACTACTTGCCTCTTAGGAACAAGAGTGCAGGTGTACTCTTTGCTTTAAGAAGACACACTAAGCCAAAATCTGAACTTACAGAACAGATAAATTAGGTGATGATTATTCACATTATAAAAGGATTCACTACAGGATGCTTTTAAATCATAAGCTGCTCTACTGCATTTTAAATGAGTTGATTTACAAAGCTTCCTTTATAAGCACTGTTCACAATTCAGAGTTCAAGGTCCCTTATCCAAAAGCTGTGAGAGATTGAAAGGTATAAAGTCCTACTTATTATTACCTCCTAGGCCATGCTTTCTTTTTCTTTTTTTTTAAATACTTTATTTTTTTTCTTCAAGTTACATCTCAGTCATAAACCCTTCCCTATTCCCCCTTCCTATCCCGCCCTTCCACCCTCTTCCCCCCAGCAGCTTCCCCTCTCAGTCCAACAGATGGTTCCTTCTCCTATAACAGTAAATACTATACAAAACTATAGATATAAATATGTCACATTTATGAGAGTTAAATGGCCCAGCATACCTTCCCAATGTCCAGTCCATACATATTTGGCCCCTGACTTTAACATTCTACTATCTAACCATCTCCATGAGTTTAAAGGTCTATATCTGACTCAACATTCACACCAACTTGCAACACAATTTTAAGAGTAACTTCTTAGATCTATAACACCCTCTTGATTCCTAAACAACTCAAAATTTAACCATGAGATTCTAGCTGTCTATTCTTCAACCACCTCAGAGACCTGAGAGGGATAAATATATCTGCTTATATAGGAAGTGCAGGGCCTGCAGCCTCCAAAACCAAGAAATGACATACCAATGACAGCCTGGACAGTTCCCATTTTCTCTCCATACATTCCTGCATCAGTCTTCAGCCTTTGGGTCCTGTTTCTCTGACAGACATTTGTTGTAGAGCAGGGATTATGAAGGACCTACCCACCCTGTCTTGGCAGAGCCAGGCTGTCGACTTCCCTGCCACCAAGTTTTGTGCTTTTTGGACAGCAGTCTGTCTGCAGTTGGAGCAAGGAGTTTTCATGTCACTTTGTTAGCTACTATGACAGTCTATCACAGATATTCTCTAAACTACTCAGTAATCAAGTTGTTAAGAGACAAGCAACATTTGCTTATCTAAATACAAGAGATGGATAGGGCATCTTCAAAAACCCCAAGAGATCTGCAGAATATGGCATTCAAAGATGTTATCTTAAATTAAGATTTTCTTTTTTTTTGATATCGAGACATATCAGCTGCTGACAGCACCCCCTATTCTACTCCAAGTAGAAGATAAGCATCGAAGAATCTCCAGTGTGAGATGGATGAATTAGTGGCAAGCCTATCTCTTGGCATGAAAAAACTCCTTGCTCCAACTGCTCTCTTTTTCATATAAGAGAGTAATTAGTATTATAGTCCATATTTGAAAAAGTAATAATTTTTTTCATTCCTAAAAAGTTTAATATTATTATGTGCCTGGCATAGTGCTAAGCATTTTTAGACTGATATTATTCATTCCTCCTCACCAAGATTCTAGATTAATACAATTATGTTAATTATAGATGAGGAAATCAGAACTCAGAGAATTCGTGATACTAATATAGGATGGTGTGAAGATTCAAAGTCAGAACTATCTACATCTCTGGCTCTTAAATGTTTTATAATATAGCTTCAGATTACAATTATTGATGCTCTTGACTTCCAGCCTGAGCACAGTTGTGTTTCAATGTACGACCTCAGGGAACCAACACTGTTCTAGCATCACTGTCACTCACACTACCTGACACAAAGAAAGGGTAGCCCACCAAGGCATGTTGTGCTGAGAACTCAGCAATGGCTGTGTCCTTTTAATTCCACCCTTCAGATCTAACATTGCTCAGTCACCAAGAGCAAAGTTTCATTTCACCAGAGTTTTCCTATCTCTCATACTTCCCTTCTATGTAGACATCCAATTAATTCATATATATATATATATATATATATATATATATATATGGTTTTTCTACAGTTCATGTGTATTTTGCTCTCTCTGGGGTTTTTTCCTACAGCACAGAGAATTTATCCATGTTATTTCCAAGTTGTTATATAACTAAATGCTTACATAGCTGCATAGGATAGGGTACGAGCCCTTGACCCTTCAGACCTGGGTTAAAACTGGGTTTTACCACTTACTGCCTATGTTTCCTTCCCAGATTTACTCAGTCTCTCTGTGCTCTGGTTCTGTCTCCCAACTTGATATAAACATAGTATGGAGTTCATAAAGGCTTTACTATCTAAAAGAGAAACTATAATGAGTAATTAGGGAAAGTGCCACATGAATGTTTATCAGTGATGTTACCAGAGTGGCTGAACACTTACTTAAGAAATAATAACTGAAACTATTGTAGGAGAGTGACCCTAATGTTAGAAATGAAGAAGTCAAACACCATAGTGCAAGACAGTACCCACAAGGACCATGCATTCATTTCTATTCCCAGCTTTTCTACAGACCCTCGCAGAAAATCCTTAGCTAGTTGCTTTATCTACTCATATCTATTCAACAAAGAAAGGAGCCTATGCCTCTCCTGCCAGAATGAAATGACTATAGAATTCTAGAATCCTGTGATCCTACTCCCCCTAGGCAGGCCCTGTTCAAAGTTCATTGCTAATTATGTGTGAAGACTGCCATTAATTACCAACTTTTTATTTGAAATTTAATATCAAATCTATTGAGGGTTCACACAATTTAACTGCATTAATTCCATTAATGAAATAAGCCTCTGAAAGTCTATAGGTGGGTTTCTTGGAAAACAAAAGCCATTGTGATTGCATATAAGGAAATTTACTATTACTTCTGTGACAGTGACCCAAAGTCCTATTCCACCTGAGCCACATAAGCTTTCCCTCTGTTACATCTGGCCTAATCTACGTCACCATGCTAAATGGACTACAAGTTATTAATTACAAGGTTTTCTCCAGAATTTCTCCCCACACCACAAACAATACAGAATATTGTAATTGTTCTTGGTTGTTCATATGTGTATATATATGAAGGTAACATATATACCCTCTCGCTCCAAATAGAAATCAATCTATATCTGTGACACTTTCTCCTTATTGGCTAGTAATCATAGT
The DNA here is from genome assembly GCA_907164525.1 of Lophiomys imhausi. NCBI lineage: Eukaryota > Metazoa > Chordata > Mammalia > Rodentia > Muridae > Lophiomys > Lophiomys imhausi. The sequence continues at coordinate 3,634,435 of CAJQZJ010031868.1, forward strand.
TCTAGAAAATAGTATGCATTCTGGTAGCAGAGAAATACTTAACACTCTATACTACATCCTGTAATATTGATCTGTCAGGCAAGATGTGTTTACTGGTGAACTAGTGTCATGATTGTTATGGGAGTAACTATCTTCTGATTAGATTTGAAGCCTACACCTCAGGAGTAACTCATTCCTGGTCTGTAAACCTTCTATGATGGGGTAGTCATAGTTATGAGTTGAGGAATATGCAATTGCTGTTTTATTAAATTTTATGTTTGATTATATATTTGTAGATTTTGATGCTCTCAAGTTTGATCATAGAAGCACTTCTGCATTGTATAGCAGTTTTTGCAGGGACTCATAAATAGTCAAAGTGCTAAGAATAAGTGACCGTGAGTGCTTACCCCAAATGGGACATATGTACCACCTAGCAGTCACCCACATCCAGGTCCAGAGAACATCAGAGAAGAGAAAGCAAAAAGAGTGTAAAAATGGAGATGGGAAGGACTGCTGTAAAATGCTGTCTTCTGGATATGACAACCATTATACTCATGAACATATAGCAACTGTAGCAGTTTCACAAGATCAGGCCAGTCAACATTCCAGCAAAGATGAAAGAGGAGCTCACAGTTTCGCATCCCTTGATGAGAGGGTATTGGCAGTTGGTAAGTGAAGAGGAAGGGAGTGTCACTTTCCTTTTAGGAATGGCTTAGGGGTAGGTTGCCCACGAATCAAGGGACAATCACAACACTGATGCAGCATTAACTGGACTCAGTTTGTCATTAAAAATAAACACTAAAAAGAGAACATAAAACTTGGAAGGGACCATTTTCTGGGAATGCTGGGATTTGTGGGTGGGAGGGGTGAAGGACTTGGACGGTAGAAGTGGGGGAAGGATGCAATGAAAATATATTGTGTGTCAAAGATTTTTAAAAATGCATCTGGCTTGGACTGTGTTTTCTTATCAAATTCACCCTACTTTAAATTCAGTTCATACTTCGATATATATGAATACATATTTTTAGCTAATTTTATTATGGTTGAATGTGCCACTGTTTCCCACATGGCTTATTATCCATCTCAACATCTATCACAGTCATGTGACTAATACCAATACCATGACAGTTATCATTAAGTATGTGAGAATTTATTCTAAAAAGTAAATTTATAATAGGCTAAAGGGATAGTCATTCCAAATTCACTAATTACAATTCTTTGAGATCTTCTAACTAAGCACTGGATATTATTCTATGAAAAAATGGATCACTAAGTTCCTATATGCTATAAAAGATATTACTTCTAAAATTATGTATGTCCAAAGACACATCCAAAGAGAATTAAGTTTGTGTGTGTGTGTATCTCTATATGTGTGTGAAAATATGTGTAGAGGCCAGAGAACAATCTTGAGTGTTGTTCCTCGTATGCTGTCCACCACTGTTTGGAGCCTGGAACCCTCCAAGTTAGCTATTTATGTCTCTACATAAACACTGACAATATTTTAGTTCAATATTCTAGTTGGTGGTTGACTTACAGAATTAAACTGAATAGGCAAAGATGATTATGATCATTTTAGAATATATGCAATTTCCTAACTGTAAGAAGGCCTTTGAATGATGTTTAGTTCTCACTCTAGCCTTCATGTTATAAGGAGCAGCTTGCTGCAGACTTAAAGCTAAGATTTTTAGCATAAAGAACATGCCTGTGAGAAAACAAGATAGGTTGCTTGCAGATCTTCTCCTCTCTCTCTGTTCCCCCAGTCTCATCCTCAGCTCTGTAAAATGCCCTTGACAGTCTTCCTTGCTCCAATCTCCTATGGGTCACACAGATATTCCCCTTCTAATCATCCTAGTCCCACTTGTTGCTTTGTCACAGACTCCAACTCTAGCATTTCAAACCTTAACATTGATGTCCTGAAAACAAGGGCACCCAAGTTTGTAAAAGAAATACTACCACAGCCTAAATCACATACTGACTCCTACACACTAATAGTTTGAAACTTCAATACTCCGCTCTCACAAATGGACAGGTCATCCATATAAAAACTAAATAAAGAAATATTGGACCTAACAGATATTATAAAGCAAATGAACTTAACAGATATTTACAGAACATTCACCCAGACACAAAAGAATATACTTCTCTACACTTCATGGGACCATCTCCAAAATTGACTATGTATATGTAGCAAGTCTCAACAGATAGAAAAAAAATCTTCAAAACTCTCTGTATCCTATCAACCATGGATTAAAGGTGGATATCAACAGCAACAGACAACTTACAAACTCATAGAGACTGTACAACATTCTACTGAATGAAAGTTGAGTAAAGACAGAAATAAAGAAATTAATGACTCTTTAGAATTCAATGAAAATGAATGCATAGCATAACCAAACATACAGGACACAAGAAAGCAATGCTAAGTTCTTACATTAAAAAAATCAGAGAGATCTCATACTAGCAACTTACCAGCACATGTGAAAGCTCTAGAGTAAAAAAAAAAAAAGTAAACACAGCCAAGATAAGTAGATGGCAAGAAATAATCAAACTCAGGGCTGAAATAAATAAAAGAGAATAATACAAAGAACCAATGAAATGGAGTTGGTTCTTTGAAAAAAAAATCTACTAGAAGAGAAAGTGGGGAAAACCCTTGAACTCATCAGCACAGGTGACAAGTTCCTGAACAGAGTAACAACAGCTCAGGATCTAAGACCTACAATCAATAAATGGGACCTCATGAAACTGAAAAGCTTCTGTAATGCAAAAGACACTGTCATTCGAACAAAACAGCAGCCTACAGATTGGGAAAAAAAATCTTCACCAACCTCACATCTGACAGAGGGCTAATATCCATAGTTTACAAAGAACTCAAGAAATTAAATGCCAAAAACCAAATTATCCAATCAAAAAATGGGGAACAGAGCTAAACAGAGAATCCACAAAGGAGGAATTCCTAATGGCTGAGAGACACTTGAAGAAATGCTCAGCATCCTTAATCATCAGAGAAATGGAACTTAAGATGAATCTGAGATTCCATCTCACACATGTCAGAATGGCTAAGATCAAAATCTCAAATGAAAGCACATGCTGTCAAGGGTGTGGAGAAAGGGGAACCCTCCTCCATTGCTGGTGGGAGTGCAGGCTTGTGCAACCACTATGGAGGTCAGTCTGGTGATATCTTAGAAAACTTAGAAAAGCTCTGCCTCGGGACCCAGCCATACCACTCCTGGGTATACATCCAAATGATTCCTCACCGAATGACAAGGAAGTTTCCCCATCTATGTTCATAGAAGCCTTATTTGTAATAGCTAGAAACTGGAAACAACCCAGATGTCCTTCAACCAAAGGATGGATTAAAAAGCTGTGGTACATCTACACAATGGAATATTACTCAGCTATCAGAAACAAGAAAATCATGCAATTTGCAGCCAAATGGAAGGAACTAGAGAAGCTCATCCTGAGTGAGCTAACCCAGACCCAGAAGGATGCACATGGCATCTATTCACTTATAGTCGTATTTTAGCCATATAGTACATGATAACTATACTACAAGGAATGCACCAAAGGGAACATGAACACAGACTTTTTTTTCCTGTCAGTTAGACACTTTGCCCTAGTGATGCTGCCTTGTAGGCCCCCAGTGTATGAGGAGGCTCTTGGCCCTCATATGACTGCTGAACTGGGCTGGGGGACTGTTACGTGGAGACACTCCACTCTGGAGGAGTGGGATGGAAGTGATATGGGGTAGAGGATGGGAGGGCAGGACTGGGAGTGTTGGAAAGAGGACACTACGATAGAGATATAACCTGAAGTAATAAAGAAAGATTTTTTTAAAAAGATTTAAAACAAAAGAGAGAAGCAATGCCAACCCCCCCAAAAAAAAAAAGAAAAAGAAAAAATCAACAAGATAGACAAACCCTTATTAAAACTAACTAAAATATACAGAGAGAATATCCAAATTAACACTATCAAAAACAAAAAGAGGGGCATAACAATAGACCCCGAGAAAATCCAGAGAATCAAACCAACATACTCTAAAAACCTGTATTCCACCACATTGAAAAATTAATAAACATGTATAATTTTCTTGATAGGTACCACTTACCAAAGTTCAGATAAACAATTTAAATAGACCTATAACTACTAATGAAGTAGGAGCAGTCATTAAAAGTCTCCCAACCAGTAAAGGCCCAGATGATTTCAGCATAGAAGTCAACCAGACTTCCAAATAAAATTTAACACCAATACTCCTCTAATATTTCCTCAAAATATAAACAGAAGGAACAAAAGTCAATTCATTTTATGAGGCTACATTAACCCTGATACCCAAATCACATAAAGATTTAACAAAGAGAATTACAGGACAATTTCCGTTGTAAAAAAGATGCAAGAATACTCAATATAATACTTGGAAATTGAATGCAAGAACATCAAAAAGATCATCTAAGAAGATCAATTAGGCTTCATACCAGAGATCCATGGATGGTTCAATACATGAAAATCAGTAAATATAATTCCCCATATAAAACCTCAAAGAAAAGCAACAGATGATCATTTCATTAGATGCAGAAAAAGCTCTGACAAAATCCCAAACCCCTTCATGATAAAAGTCTTGGAGAGAGTACAGATACATAAGGGACATACCTAAACATAATAAAGACAATTTATACCAAGCCTATACACAACATCAAATTAAGTGGAGAGAAACTCAAATCAATTCCACTAAAATAAGGAACAGGAAAGGTTGTTCATTCATTCCATGTCTATTCAGCATAGTACTTGAAGTTTTAGCTAGAGTAATAAAACTGAAAGAGATCAAGTGGATACAAGTTGGAAAGGAGGAAGTCAAAGTATCACTATCTGCAGATGATATGAGAGTATACATAAGTGACCCTAAAAATTCCATCAGGGAACTTGTACTGCTGATAAACACTTTCACCAAAGTGGGTTGATAAAAGATGGGATGAGTGGGAGAGGGGGTAGAGGGTGGGAGGATGGGACTGGGGAGGAGATGGAGGGAGGGGGCGGTAATGGAGACACAAGTTGAAGTAATAAATAAATGTTAAAAAAAAGATTATCTTAAAAAAATCAGTAGGCTTCCTATATAGAAATGAAAGTGAGTTGAGAAAGAAATCAAGGAAATAACATCTTTCACAATACCTCAAATAATATAAAACATCTTGGGGTAACTCTAACCAAGCAAGTCAAAACTTTATATGATAAAAACAAGTTTTTTTAATAGAAATTGAAGAAAGTATCAGAAGATGGAAAAATTTCCCATAATCATAGATTAGTAGGATCAACATAGTCAAACAGGGCACCCTATCAAAAGCAATCTATAGATTCATTGCTATCTCCATTCGAATTCCAACACAATTCTTTATAGGACAATACTCAACTTCATATGGAAAAACAAAATACCCAGATAGCTAACACAATCCTAAACAATAAAAGAACTGCTGGAAGTCCCACCATTTCTCATTTCAAGTTTTACCATAGGGCAATAAAAACCACATGGTATTGATATAAATATAGACACACTAATCAATGGAATTGAATTGAAGACTCAGACATAAATCAAAATACTATGGACACCTGATTTTTGATAAAGAAGCCAGAAATACACAGATCTCTTCATATAGAAAAACACGAACAGATTCATATTTATCACCCTGCACAAAACGCAAGTCCATGTGGACCAAAAAAGTCAAGATAAAACCAGATACACAGACCCTCACAGAAGAGAAAGTGAGAAATAGCTTTGAACATATTGGTACAGATGATGACTTTCTGAATAAAAACACAGATAGTAAGGCATTAAGATCAACAATTAATAAATGGGACCTCAAGAAACTGAAAAGCTTTTTTAAGGCAAAGGATATTGTCAATTGCAAAACAGCAGACTCCAGAATGGGAACAGATTTTGACAACTCCACATCCAAAAGAGGGCTAATATCCAAAATACATAAAGTACTCAAGAAACTTGATATCAAAAAATGAATAATATAATTAAAAATGTGGTACTAATCTAAACAGAGAATTCTCAATAGAGGAATCTCAAATGTCTGAGAAAGAAATTTTCAACATCCTTAGTCATTAAGGAAATAAAAATCAAAACTACTTTGAAATTTCATCTTATACCTGTCAGAATGGCTAATCTCAATACACACATGACAGCTCATGCTTGCGAGGATGTGGAATAAGGGGAACACTCCTCCATTGCTGATGGGAGTAGAAACTTGTATAACCACTATGAAAATCCCTATGGCCATTCCTCACAAAGTTGAATATAGATCTACCTGAAGATCTAGCCATATAATTCTTGGACATACACTCAAAGGAAGTTCCATCCTACCACAAGTACACTTGCTCAACCATGTTCACTGCAACTTTATTCATAATAACCAGAAACTGGAAAAAAAACATAGATGTTCCTCAAGAGAAGAATGGATAAAGGTGGATAAAGAAAATGTGGTATATTTATATAATGGAGTATTATTAGTTGTTTAAAAATGACATCATCAATCAAATCTTTAGGCAAATGGATGGAAGTAGAGAAACCCATCCTGAGAGAGGTAACCTAGACCCAGAAAGACAAATATGGTGTGCTTCAAGCTACAATCTGCAGACCCAAAGAGGTTAGGTGAAGAAGAGGGGCCTAGTGGGGATGCACAGATCCCCCTGAGAGTGACAAATAGAATAAATTTTAGGGTAGACTGGGGGCAGGTGGGAATGGGAACAGGAGTGAGGGAATCAGGTTTTAGGAGGAATGGAGTGAAGGGAGAGTGTGTAGGAAGAGGTAGCTGGAATCGGAGGGCTATCAGCTTAGAATTTTTATAGAACTCCTGGCAGTGAACACAAGTGGGTCTCTGACTCATATGCCTGTTCTTGAGGCTCTTTTCCTCCTGGTGGGTTGTCCTGCCCAACTTTGATATAATAGCTTTTGCTTCATCTTATTACATTTTATTTTTGTCTTGTTTGGTTGTTATCTCTTAGAAGTCTTTTTTTTTCCTAATGAGAGGGAGTAGATCTGTAGGGTAGAGGATGTGGGAAGGAACAAGGAAGAATTGAGGGAAGGGAAACTATAATCAGGATATATTATATAAGAAAAGAACCTATTTTCAATAAAAATATTTTATCATATATATGTGAACTTTATATTCTTGTTGTTTATATTCTTGTTTCCAGAAGAAACAGGAATATAAAGAATATATAAAATATATATTGATTTGCTAAAATCAGTACAATATAACTCACGTCCCCCTGATACTAACATTGTCGTGGCAGATTTGTTTTGCTAATGTTTGTATTATAATTTTAGGTGTGTTGCAGCAAATGCACAGCAGAAATGGAGTCACTATAGACATATTGCATTGCACAGTCATCCCTCAAAATGCAAGGGTGTGCCTTTGAGAAACAGAATTTATCAAACATTCATTTTAGAGGATGAAATCACCATTTTAATCACATTCTAATATTTCCCAAATTTTCCTATAGTTCACTGAATGTCAACAGAATCTCACAGACTGGTACTGTTAACTCCATCTTACAGATTAAAAGTGGAAAGATTCAAAAAGTTAAAATGAATTGTACATGTCATCAATTCTAGTAAGTAGTAGTTGAACTTTGACCTTCATTTTGGAATCCCAATGTCCTTTCAATTATTTTCACAGCAACCTCGCTAAAGGATATATCAGAATGTACTAATGCATGGAGCATGAAGGAAGCTCTTTATCTCTGTATGTCATCATCACTCAAGAAAAACAGAGAAAGTCACTGAATATATCACTCACTAACAGTTTGGTAATAGCCATTGAATATTTTTAAATCCCGAGATACATTCCTTCTTGTATGTATGATGGGGCAGGTGGTATATGTGTGTTGGATTTATGTGTGTGGTGTATGCACACAAGTACAGTGGCACAGAATGGTAAGACAGGGTTTCTTACTGAATTGTAACCATGCTATTTTGGCAGGTTGTGAGGGATTAGCTAGTGAACTCCAGATATCTGCCTGTCTTCATCCCCCAATTCTGGTGTTACAGACATGTGCAGACATTCCCCGTTTTGTATGTGGTTCTGGGTATTAGAACTCAGGGTCTCCTACCCATGGAGCCTTCTCCGTCCATTGTATTGTATATGTTGAAAAGTTAATGATAATAGCTTCCTATTTCAGTCATTCAGAATTTGTAATCTTTCAAAAATTGTAAGAAATTCTCACTCTTAACTCATAATCTGTCAAAAAGGAAACGTTTTAACAAAACCACAGGCAAGCCCTTCCACCACGGTCACTATATAAGGCTGCCCTATTATAAAGTACACAATGATGCCAGGAATTCAGCTGCTATCAGAGATACTAATAAATTTCTGTGTTGAGTCAGTCTCTAAGCCTCAGATTAAAACCCCCCACCATCAGTCAGAATTCTTAAAATAGAAAACTTTTTTACATAAATGTAATAGACACCATGTATTTTGCTAGCAGAGTATATTTTCATTGCAAGTAGTAAATATGATTTTTTTTTAATTTTATTCTCGATTTTTTTAAATTATAAATATGTCTTTACTCCTTAAATTTCTTTTTTTTATATATAAGTACTTTATTTTTTTTCTTCAACTTACATCTCAGTCACAAACCCTTCCCTATTCCCCCTTCCTGTCCCACCCTTCCCCCCTCTTCCCCCCCCAACAGCTTCCCTTTTCAATCCAACAAATGGTTCTTTCTCTTATAACAGTAAATTCTATACAAAACAGCAGAATTAACTATGCCACATTTATGAGAGTTAAATGGCCCAGTATACCTTCCCAATGTCCAGTTCATACATATTTGGCCCGACTTTAACCTTCTACCTTCTAACCATCTCCATGAGTTTAAAGTTCTATAACTGACTTAGCCTTGTTCTCAATTTTGCCTCTCCCGCGTATCTTAGTGCTCTCTAGCTCCAGTACCTTTCCTTCTCCATATCTATTCTCTTGCTAATGCATCTGAAAGTGCTACAAACCACCTACTGGACCCTCACTACCTAGATGAAGCCTAGATCTGACCATGGCTTGAGTCCCATTCTTTGTCTGCAGACAGAATTTCATTGGATCAGATATGAACTTACTGTCACATTGAACAGCAAGCATAGACTATTTACTGCTGTGTCTGATGTTTTTCTAAAAATGTCCATCTAATAAACTCTACCAGAGAAAATGGCCCCTGTATAGATTTAGACTTAACCTTGTTTTCTTATCCTTCCCTAAAGTCACAGTGGAAGAAAGGTTGCTGTGGTCACCTCAAACACTCAGTTCTAGTCAAAGTCTGATCAGGAAAATGTTATAAATAACACTGAGAGCACTTATGTTAAGTGCACCAGGGGGGGCAGCTGGTGTGAAAGTTAAAGCTTGTCCCTTCATTGGCACTGTGTTAGGAGTATGGGGAGGGTCTTTGTAAGATTGATTTTCTCCCAGTTCTCTACCCCACAGAAGTTAAACAAAATGAGAGGCTTTGTTTCACTAAAAATATGGCTTCCAGAACTGACCAGAGCATATAAATGTATCTTTACAATCTACAACTTACTCTCCCTGGAACAGCTTTTACAGATTTAGATATTTGTCATAAAGTATTCTATTTATTTCCCAGCAGCTGGTGTCAAAAAATTTGTTGTGGTGTTTTTTTTAATATTCCTTTTAAATAAATAAAATCTGTTTTCATATTGTGTAAAATTAGTTTTGCCTGCTGTGAGTTTGTGGCATTATGAAGTGATCATTTCTTTCCATGAATTATTTAAAATGAGGATATCAAAATCTGACGGAACAATACAATGAACTACACAATACAATTTAATTTTATAATACATGAGTTCATACAAGTATCTCACAATGCATAGTTGTTGCAGTGCATTGGATCTGAATTTAGCAGATCCAATCTCAGCTATGTACTTTCTCATATCTTGATATCTAAATGCTCTAGTGGGCTACAGAATAACTCACATTTGGTAGTCCACAGACACCCAATGGGCTTTACATTCTTTAAGACATTGGGTTTGTCAGCTGTTTTCTGTCATCATCAAGCATTACTGATATTGACTGCATTTCCTCTGGATCCCTGATCCTTCTATTTCATGGAACAATAAATGTACCAATGTAGCCATAATTACATAGAAATTCTTACTGTAGAGTTCATGGAAGTACAGTAACAATCCACCCAAATTCCCATTATGCTTATAGGAGTTGTTTTGGGGGCTGGCACAAACTCTTAAGGTGGATAAGGTGGCATGAACGAATGAAGTACTAATAAATAAGAAAAAGTGTGAGAAGAAGATGTTAACAAATGCCAAATCAGGGGAAGACCAAGCATTATTCTGTATTTGATATTTACACTTTAATAACACATAATGAAAAAAACTACCTTGACTTTTTTTACCCTCAGTATTTTACAGCATTATATAAGAGAAATTATGTCTGAATAACTCAAGTATATTGAGAGAGTCAGTGTATATTATTTCAGTATTCCAATAGCCTCTGAAATATTTTTTTACCACACACACAACTACAAAAAAAAACCAACTCACAAAAACCAACATATTATGGGATATAACAGGTGGTTTGTCAAAGACAAAAAGCTACCTTAAAATACAGAATAGAGGTTAATAAGCACATTTCTGGAAAGTTCTGCATATTGTAGAGTAGGAAACACCTAACAAAACTCTGGATCCTCCAGGAACAATCTCACCACTAACTTTGCCATTAAGCTTTGCTACCTGTATCTCTTACGAGAGGCACCAACATCCTCCCAGTCAATCAGACCAAGTCCAGAGTTTCTTTTATGCTATCCTCGACATCAGTGCTATTCTCACGAAGCCCTATTAACCCAACCCCAAACCACATTCCCAAGCCAGTCATCTCTTCCCACCTCTCATCACCAATTCTAGTCACAATTACCTTCTTGCCAGTTTCGTGTTTCCATTGTTGTCCTTTGTAATCTAGTATTGAAGCAGAAGCTAGAGTAATCTTAATTTACAGGGCACATTACATTGCTCCCTTGTATGAAATAATACAGTAAGTTTATGTTACAATAAGAATGAAATTCAAATTCAACACCATTAAAATTAATATCTCCATCATTTGTATTTGTATCATCATCTTTATTATCTGATCTCCTGCCATAACTTCTTTGGCCACTTTGCTCCTTTTGTTTGGTCATTAGGCCAAGTTAAACCTATCACCACCTTTAATTAGAGGCTAAGTATTGCCTTTCCTCAGCTGCCCATCTCCTCATTCTTCACAGGGTTGATTTCTTCCCACTGTCTAAGATCAAGTAGAATCTCTACATAGAAGTTTGTTGCTCCATTATGACATACAAAGCATATTCAATTTATTCTACCCTGGGTTATTTTCCTCTATGAAGTAAGTACTAGTGCCATCCTTATGTAGATCTTGTTCATTTATGTCTATGTGTATTATTTTCATTTGAGGGCAAGTTGCGAGAGGATGTATGCACCTCTTGGGTGAATTGCTACATTAATTTTCTATTAGTGTGTATACTTTACACCAAAACATAGCAAATTTAAAAATGGACAAGTATTATTCAGGGTTTCTTTGAGTCAGGAATATGGGTATGTGACTACTGGTTACCTGAGTCCAAGTCTCTCATGAGGTTGTGATCAAACCATCAGCCAAATATGTGGTCTCGCCTGATTTAAGTGGGGAAGCCATTTCCAAATTTAGTCACTAACTTGTGGGCAGCCTTAATCTCTATTCACAGGATTACCTCTCATAATCAGAGCATTTATGTGTCTTTCTCCTGGTAATTTTATCCAGGAGAGAGAAGAGAGGTACCATGATAAAACCCTCAACCATTTTAAAGTATATTCTTTTTAGTAACATTCCATTACTTTTGATCTTGTTCCTGTCAGAAGTGAGATACTAACTCTAGTCAATATTAAAAAACAAAGATGGTTATATATGAAGGTACACACAAGGCAGAAACCGTATATATCTCTTTAGAAGAAGCCTACCCAGTAACTGTTACTCTATGCACAGAATATTTTCTAACATTTAGTAAACAGGCTAATTGAAAAGAATTTTTACTGATTAGTATTATATAGTAACCTTTCAAAACTTACTGTTTTTCCCAATGGCCAAGAAAAAAAAAACAATTAATAAAATTTTACTACAGATATGCAAGCCAAAAAAAAAGATAATATACAAGCAAATTAGCCCACAGGTGAGCAGAGAGTAGCAGTGAAATCTCAAAATTTTCACTAGTAAAACAGAGAAAATGCGAGCACCTTACAATGTTAAAAAAAAAGGTAGCAAGTTAACAATTACATTTATTTTTTGTGTGTTTCCTTTGTTATGATTTCTTTTATTGAAAATAGATTTTTTTTAAATATGAAGTATTCTGATTACAATTTCCCCTTCATCTACTCTTCTCAGATCTTCTCTTTCTCCCCTCTCACCCGGAATAACCCCCTTTCTGTCTCTCATTAGAAAACAAACAGGCTTCTAAAGGACAATAATAAAATATAGTAAAATAAAACAAAAATAAATAAATCATAATAGGACAAAACAAACAGAAAGAAAAGAATCCCAACACACACAAAAAACCCTCATAGATACAGAGACATACTCATTCTCACATTTAGAAATTCCATAAAAACAAAAAACCAGAAGCCATAATATATATGCAAAACACCAAGACTAGTATATAAATTCTTTTTTGTTGTTGTTGTTACCATTTTTGGTAAAGATTTATTTATTTCTATTTTATCTATATGAGTGTTCTGCCTGCATGTATGATGAAAAGCACCACATGCATGCCTTATGCTCAAAGAGTTCAGAAGAGAATGGTTAGGGACCACTATGTAGGTAGTAGGACCAAAACTAAGGCCTCTATAGGAGCAACAGTGGTCTCAGTCACCAAGCCATCCCTCCAATATCATAAATTATTAATATAATAGAATTCTACAATTAAAATTACAGATGCACTAAAAAAATAGTTAAAGAAAAATAAAAATCCATGACAAAACATTATGACAAGGAACCTCCAAAGAACCACTGAGTTTGTGTTCTGTGGGCCATCTACTGCTGGGAATGTGTTCTACCATTAAGAGTAGTTCCCACAGCCAGACAATATGTAGAGAGTGAGAAACCTCAGAACATTCAACCCTAAGAGATGGCTCCATCAAATCCCTTTCCCTGGGGCTTAGGGAATCCTGTGAGAAGGGAGGCAGAAAGAGTGTAAGGGCCAGAAGGGAAGGAAGAAATCAAGAACACACGGCCCTCTAAACACAGCAGGAACAAAGCATATATGAACCCACAGAGTCTGAAGCAGCATGCAAAGGGCCTACATGGGTCTACATCAAAGGAAGCCCTGAAGCTAAATGCAGTTAGGCTCTCACCCTAACCCAGAAACTATCTCCGCTGATAACCATGTACAAAAGAAAATTACTTTTCTCCAAAAAAGTCTCACCAGAGAAACTATTGCTCTTGTTGATGACAAATAATTGTAAATGAGGCATTTTCCCAAAGAAAATAAGGCAAGTCACATTTTAGGCTGATGCTATTTAATATGTCAGATACAATTCAAAACAGAACTTATAAATCACCTAATCAAACTAACTTAATAAGAACATTTAAACAAAAAGATTAAAATTTTGGGACTCCACTGCACTGACAACAAACTAGAACAGTTTACATATTATCATTAAATTCTGACAACTCTGAATGAGCATAATGATGCATTTCTAGTTTCTGCAATCCATTAAGGCCTAAATAAAAGGGACTGTACAACTTTTGGAATAGGGAGGCCCACAGCACAACTGCAGTTAGGCTCTCTGAAAGTTTATAGAAGGCCAGACAAGGACCCTAGGCTAAGGGTAATGTAAATAGAGAACTATTCATAAAATCCTAAAATATTAACATTAGGTACAAACTATACATATACAAAAAAATAGGGAAAGGAAAGGATGCATGCTTGAAAGGCAACAAGGATTATTCAGTTGAGGAATTCATAGAAGATAAAATAAAATAAACTATGGCAGATTTGAGGACTGCATCATGTAGAAAACAGGAATATCATTAAACCAACTTATTGAGGTCTCAGTTCAAGCAAATATTGCTCTTAGAAAAGACCTGAGTTTAGTCTCAATCACCCATCAGGTGTGACAAAGCCCTGTATCTGCAGTTCCAGAGGAACTTATTGACTCCATAGTCACCTGTGCTCATATATACATATTTACTCACAGACACACAAATGTGCCAATAAATAAAAAAATAATAAAATTAAAAATTTAAAAAATATTCTCCTTTATATCCAGTACTCTATAAATTTATTGATAATAAACTTATCTGTTTAATGATAATTTAAAATTTTAAATTAAAAAATGTGTGTTACACAATTTTAAAAAACTACTATTTTCCTTGAGACTCAACAAACATTTTAGTAAGGCATTTACTAGAGCATAAGAAACTGATTTGTTTGGGAATTGGTTGTATAATTTCAAATGTTTTACCATTGTTTGTTCACCAAATGTTTGACCCTTTTGTTCAAATTGAATATCTACACATTTTAAAATTAATTCCTTGGGTATTATTTGAATCATATTCTATATGTTCTTTTCCTGTCTTATTCCCAGTATCCTACCTAGCCTATGATATACAAAGCATCAGTAGAGAATGTTTGATGTGTGTGTGTGTGTGTGTGTGTGTGTGTGTGTGTGTGTGTAGTAATAGAATTCTCCTAATTGTTAGCATCATAAACTTGAAAACAGTACAATAATCACCACAGATATCCAAATCAAACATGGATATTTTCAGTCATTCCTAATGAAAGCAGACAAGAAATGAATGAGATAACAGTAATTTTCCCAGAGGAATAATATAAGAATTAGACAATTAAGGTATGTCAGATTCTAGAATGGCTCATTAATTATAGAAAGTTGAGAATCTAATGAGAGCTATTCAAAACACATAACAAAAAACAAAATTCTAAGAATCAATGTTTTTCATTTTGTTAGGAACTAAAGCACCATAAAAATTAAAGTTGTCACTATTTGCAAATGATGTGATTTCATACATAGGAAAAGACTCCACCAAAAACCTCCCAACTATTGGAAATGATAAATAGTGATAGCAAATTTCAGGAGGAAAAATTAACATGTAAGAATCAAAATCATTGTTCTATATCAATAGCAAATTACTGAAGCAGAAGTCATAAAAGCAATCCAATTTATAACACCTATAAAATATAACTAATAAATTTAACCAAAGAAATTAAATATACCTATATAAAAATTACAGAACAATGAAGAAAGATATTAAAGAAGACACATAAATATGGAAAAGTATACTATGTTCATGGCTAGGTAAAACCAATATTCTTACAATGTCCATATTAACAAATATAATCAAGAGCTTTAGTGCAATTCCTGTCATTCCTCCTGAACATTATCTGATTTAAGATATATTATGAAACTGCACTAACCAGAACTTCATAAAACTTCACTATATACACCTAAATAGTTTATTTTTGATAAAGGTGTTCTCACTGGAGAAATTGTGCTGAGAAAATGGTTTATACACTCAGAACAATGAAACTAGAGACCAATCTTCAGACAGTTATAAAAAATAAGCTGAATTGAGATGAAGACTTTAATGTAAGGCTAACTACTAGAAGAAATTACTAGATGAAATCATGGGGAAATGCTTTTGGGCATTGGGATTAGCAAGGATTTTTCTGGGTAAGACCCAAAAAGTACTAGAAACAATAGTGAATACAAATAAACATAACAACAAGTTGAAAGCTTATTCACAGCAAAAGGAACAACAGAGAGAAAACAACCTAGAGAATTGGAGAAAATAATTCCCTACATATACATCTACTAAGAGGGTTAATATCCATAACCTATAAAAACACAAGAAAATAACACCAAAAAATTTAAGTAGACATAGACCTGAACTTACATTTCTCAAAAGGAGATAAGTAAGTTGTTAATAGGTATATGAAAAAAATGTTCTAAGTCACTAATTATCAGGAAATGGAAATCAAAATCACAATGAGGGTCAGCAAGACAACTCAGGTGGTAAAAGCCATGTTGTGCATCTGACAGCTTGAGTTCCATCCCAGCATCCCATGCTAGAAAAAGAGATCCAAGTCCTGAAAGTCATCCTCTGACCTGCACATGCATGCTATGACACATCTGTGTCCAGTCATACATTGACATCACATACACACAAAATAATGATAAATAAAAATTTAAAAAATTACAAGGAGATAGTATATCCCTCTAGAACCATTACTTATTCTCAAAAAGAAGAAGATAACAAGCACTGGTGAGAATATCATGAAAAAGAGACCCTTGCACATTGTTCATGAGAATGTAAATTGGTACTGTCACTATGAAAACCAGTATGGTAGTTTTTTCACTTCTGGTAACATATGCATTACAATTAGTATGATAAAGAGACATCTACATTTTTATGTTTATTATAGTACTATTCATAGTGGCTAAGAAATGGAAACAAGCAAGGAGTCTATTAACTAATTGATGGATAAAGACAATATAGTAAATACGAACAATGCAATTCTATTCAAGTATAAATGCAGGAAATCCAGTCAATTGTAAAAACATGGATGTTGTTGGATAGCTGGAGATCATTATGTAAGTGAAATAAACCAGGCAGAAATCTCACTCTATGTAAAAACCTAAGAAAAGTTGATTCCACAGAAGTTGAGAGTACAGTGGTAGTTTTCAGAGGCTAATGAAGAGGAAAGGGTGTGTGTGTGTGTGTGTGTGTGTGTGTGTGTGAGAGAGAGAGAGAGAAGGGGTGTTGAGATATAAATACTAAGTTATCATTAGGCAGAAATTAGAAGAAGTTTGTTTCTGTAGAGCACAGTGGCTACAAATAACTACAATGTTTGTATGATCCAAAAGTTTGAAGAAAAGATTTTGAAAGCTTTCAACTATAAAGAAAAAAATATGTGTTTTGGAGTATAGAATATTAAGCATATTTTAACATTGCATAATTGGAAATACCTAAATATCATATTCCATACTAATAGACACATTTTATACAACTATAACAATGAAAATTTAATTTAATTTAAAAAATCTGCCTTATCAGCTTCCAAACAAATTAAAAATGTAACAAAATAGATTCTATATCAAAAAGTCATATAAAATTATTTATTTACTCACTGAACAAACCATTAAATGTTTCACTAATTTCCATGTGAAGGTATCACGTTTGGTCCTAGAGATATTACTTACAAAATAATATACTGTTTGTTTTTAAAAATAGATTTAGGTAAAATAACTAGTGAAAATAAAACATATCAGGCTGGAGCTATGGCTCAGTTCATAAAATGCTTACCTCCCAAGCACAGAGCTCTAGGTGTTAACACACAGCAATACATAAATTGGCATAGTGTCACGGGCTTGGCACTTGGGAGACAGAGGCAAGAAAATCAGAATTTCAAAATTACCATGAACTACCCAGCATGTCTGAGGCATATCTATCTATCTGTCTATCTATCTATCTGTCTACCTACCTATCATCTATCTACCTATCTATCTATCTATCTATCTATCTATCTAACTGATCTACTTGTCTACCTATCTGACATTGTCTCATAAACAAACAGACAAAGCTTATTATTTACAGGAGTACAATGTAAAAAAATTAATTAGCTAAGGAATCGGGGAAGGGATCCCAGAGAAAACTAGTTGCAACATTACTTAATAAGTTGCTTTACTTCAGTGAGGTAAACGCAAAAGGGAAGAAAAAAGATCATGAAGAATGTTTAAAAATATCTAAACATTTTTCAACCTGCTATCAGGGAAGAAGTGAGTCATTCTAGAAGTGACAGTGAATAGGTTGCAAGATTAATCTAAGGATATAAAGTGACTATTGCAAAAATTTAGGTAAAAGTAGACAGCTTTCTGAACTATAGACATAGCTTTGATATGGAGAGAGCAAAAAAAAAAAAATTAAGATAGGCTCACAAGGAAGATCAAAGACTAGGGGCCAGTTGGATGTGGGACCCAGCAGGATTTTGAGAAAGAAACACCATAAGAGCATTTACATGGCAATCCCAGAAGGAAAAGCATATTTGAGAGAAAGAATTTAATTAGGTATATAGGTTAGTTTGGAGGGTCTATAGGTCATCCAAGGAAAGAGCTCTAGAAGCCAGTGCTTAGAGTCAGTCCAAGCTGGAAAAAGATATTGTAACTTCAGATATATAATACAGGTATGGGAGAAAGTAATGTGTTCCAGGGATCCACAGTGGTTAGGGTGCCTACAAGGGAGTTCTGAGAACATGAGTTTCGAGTGCCAAAGAGGTTAAGGTTATCTTCATAGACATCTTAATCTTGATAGAAAATAGTTTTGTACTGCAATTCAACACTCCTACTTTCATTCATTCTCTCTGACTCTTTAATGTGATTGTAGGAAGTATAGGAAGAAATATAGTATATAAGATTTACTACATGGTTATGGGCTTGAGGATATTGAATCTAATTTTCTTTCTATTAATTAATTAATTTATTTATTTTACATCTCGGTCACAATGCTCCTCCCTCCTATCATCCCAACCCCCCCCTCCCAACCCCTTCCCTGATAACTCTGCCCCTCCTGCCCAGTACCAACCCACTCTGGCACATCAAATCCCTTTAGGACTATTTCCTCTTTTACTGAGGCAAGACAAAGCAATTCTTCTAGGAAAATGGGATCCAGAGGAAGGCAACAGAGTCCAAGTCAGAAATAGGCCTGGCTCTAATCCTTAGGGGACCCACTTGAGGACCAAGCAGCCCATCAGATTCATATGTGTAGCGGGGAAGTCCATGAAAGTTCTTTGGTTGGTGATTCAGTCTCTATGAGGCCCCCCTGTGTCTGAGATAATTGGCTAAGTAGGTCTTTTTGTGGTGTCCTTGACCCCTCCAGCTTCCCCAAATCGTCCCCTAACTCTTTCTCCAGACTCCCTGAGTTTCACCTGCTTGGCTGTGGGTCTCTGCATCTGTTTACATTATCTGCTGGAAAAAGCTTCTCAAAGGGCAGTTATGGTGGGTTCCAGTCCAGTTCCCTCTTCCCATCTACTTCCAATGTCTATTTTATTTCCCCTCCTCTTGGAGGGATTCAAGAATCACCCTTTCAGCCCTCTTTGAAAAGCCTTGAATCATTGGCACAGAAGACAACTTCCTGAACAGAACATCAATAGCTCTGGCACTAAGATCAATAATTAATAAATGGGACCTCATGAAACTGAAAATCTGTAAAACCAAATACACTGTCAAATGAACAAAATGGCATCTCATAGATTGAGAAAAAATCTTCACTAACCCCACATCCTACAGAAGGCTAATATCCAAATATAAAAAGAACTCAAGAAATTAAATACCAACAAACAAAAATTTCCAATAAAAAAATTAGGTACAAGGGGAATCCAAGATGGCAGCAGCCGGCGTGGACATATTTTGATCTTGGGAAAAACAGCCACAAAGCCACAAAGTTATAAGATGCTGTGCAAAAAATCTGAGTGACTGGACCCACCTGGGTTTCACCCAGCTACCCAGGGACCATTAAAGTCCCTGAGCAGGACTCTCACTCCCTCTCTCAGACACACACGGAAGCTGCTAAATCCAGGAATCGGGAAGCCCCACCAGGAGAGAGGCCGGGTAAGATCCACTCTAATACCAAGCGGGCAGATTCGGACCCCACACAGGGTCACTCACCAGCCTACTGGGCCACCCAGATCCCACGCAGGCGTTCCGGCTATTTAGAGAAAGATTTTGGACCCTTGGGAGTGCCACACACTCTTAGCAGCACACGGCTCGGCAGGGCATGCAGCAGCTTAGGGTTCCACAAGGCATCAGCCCAGTAGCCAGCAGGTCCACAGCTGCATTTTGGAAAGCCCAGACATATCTGTGTGTCCCCAGAGTGATGCAAGACAGGCTCCCCTATTGGATTTGCAGTCATTGGGGAAAAAATACTGCAGCTGGATTGAGCTGTGGGATACCAACTGGCTGCAGATTACGTTCCACTGTGGTGTATGGGAACTTGGATGACAGTGGCCCCATTAGCCAGTATCCAAAACCAGCTCCATACACACATTAGCGGATTTACCCACCACAGGGTCCAACCCTGGGCAAACTGTGAGGTCTTTATTATCATTATCAGACTTTGTTGCTAGTACGGGCCCTTCCGGTGGGGAACCAGAGCTTAAGTATATATAGCTCCACCCCCTGGATCAGTGAGGTTTCGACCTGGGAGGCACTGCTGAGTGACTCACCTTACAGGGGTGGAGTCAGGTTCTCTCAAGACTCCAACAAGCCTTGGGACCACGAAAGTCCACAGAATCTGTGCCTGGACACACAGGACCATACCACCAGAGTCACTGCAGGCTGAACACTCAATGTGCAACATAGAGACCTCTGTCTTGGGAGCAGTGAAACAATCCTGGGCCATTCATCATTGCCTGGGAACAGGCTGCACCAGCTTACAGTGCCTCTGGCTATTAGATGCACATTGATTCTAAGATCCCCCTGTAAACAGTGACATATCGCCAAGCAATTCAACTGCTACACCAAAGCGCCCCCTTTGGATCCAAGCCCAGAAGACAACAGTAGCAGACAGCTAAGAACATATAAATGGCTAAAGGTCTGAGAAAAAACAGAATCAACAGAAGTCAGGGAGACATGACTCCAACAAAACACAACTATGCTAGTACATCAAGTCCTGACCACCTCACCACAGCTGAAACACACATGAAAATCATGACAATTCTACATTATGGAAAATGATAGAGTCCTTTAAAGAAGAATTTAAACGTATGAAGGAATTAAAAGAATCCACATTTCACAAGCGAAAACAATGGATAATACCATTAGAGAGCTCCAAGCCAAAGTGGCTCAACTTGAACAGGAAAAAGACAGGGCAATGAAAGATTTCCAGGCAAAGACAAGCAAATTGGAGCAAAAATGTAAAAAACGAATAAAATCATTCAAGCCATGAAAATAGAAATGGAAACAATAAAGAAAACATAGTCAGAGTTAAGAGTGGAAATGGAGAATCAAGGGAAGAGAATAGGAACTACAGATATGAGCATCAAAAATAGGATGCAAGAGATAGAAGACAGGATCTCTGGCATGGAAGATTCGATGGAAGAAATCAGTACAACATCCAAAGAAAATGAGAAAGCTAAAAAAAATCTCTCACCCACAACATCCAAAAAATCAAGGAATCAATGAAAAGACGGAACCTAAGAATTATAGGCATAGAGGAAAGAGAAGATTCCCGACTCTAAGGTCCAGGAAATATCTTCAACAAAATCATAGAAGAAAACTTCCCAAACCTAAAGAAAGAGATGCCAATAAAAATCCAAGAGGCTTACAGAGCACCAAACAGATTATATCAGAAAAGAAACACCTCTTGCCACATAATTGAAACTCCAAATGTACAGAACAAAGAAAGAATATTAAAAACTGTAAGAGAAAAAGGTTAAGTCACATATAATGGCAGACCCATCAGAATTTCACCTGACTTCTCCTCAGAAACTTTAAAAGGGAGAAGGGCCTGAACAGATGTCCTACAAGCCCTGAGAGAACATAGGTGCCCAGCCAGACTACTATACCCAGCAAAACTCTCTATCAACATAGATGGAGAAAACAAGATATTCCATGACAAAATGAAATTTAAACAATATCTACCTACAAACCCAGCCTTACAGAAGATCCTAGAAGGAAAATTCCACCCAGAGGAGATACCCAAGAAAACTGAGAAAATAGAAAACTCCACAGCAACTAAACCAAAAGAAGCACAGGATGATCACCTATACCAAAATAATGGGAAATAACAACCCCTGGTCACTAATATCCATCAACACAGACTTACAGATTGGATCCATAAACAAGACCCATCATTTTGCTGCATACAAGAAACAAATCTCACTATCAAAGGTAGACACTATCTCAGAGAAAACGGCTGGGAAAAGGTTTTCCAGCAAATGGACCCAGGAATTAAGCTGGAGTAGCCATCCTAATATCAAACAAAATAGACTTCCAACTGAAGTTAATAAAAAAAAAAAAAGACAGAAAAGGGCATTACATACTCGTTAAAGGAAGTATTCATCAAGAGGACATCTCAATATTGAACATCTATGCCCCAAATACAAAGGCACCTACATCTGTAAAAGAAACGTTTCTAAAACTTAAATCGTACATTGATCCCCACACATTAGTAGTAGGAGATGTCAACACCCCAATCACAACAATGGACAGATCATCAAGACAGAAACCAATCAGAGAAATAATGAGTCTAACAGAGATCATGAACCAAATGGACCTAACAGATATCTACAGGACGTTTCATCCAAACACAAAAGAATACACCTTCTTCTCAGCACATCATGGAACCTTCTCCAAAATCAACCATATAGCTGGACACAAAGATAGCCTCAACAGATACAAGAATATTGAAATAACACCTTGTATCTTATCAGACCACCATGGAATAAAGCTGGACTTCAATAACAAAAGAACCAACAGAAAGCATACACACACATGGAAACTGAACAACTCTTTACTGGATGACTACTGGGTCAGGAAAGAAATAAAGAAGGAAATCAAAGACTTCTTAAAAATCCAACAACAATGAAGGCACAACATACCCATACCTATGAGACACAATGAAAGCTGTGCTACGAGGAAAGTTCCTAGCACTAAGTGCCTTCAAAAAGAAAATTATGACAGCTCACATTAGCGATTAACAGCTAAACTGGGTGAATTGGAAAAAAAAAGAAGCAAACACTCCCAAGAAGAGCAGAAGGCAGGAAATCATAAAACTTAGGGCTGAAATCAACAACTTAGAAACAAAAAGAACTATACAAAATATCAATGAAACAAGAGTTGGTTCTTCGAGAAAAATCAACAAAATAGACAAACCCTTAGCTAAATTAACTAAAGGTCAGAGGGAAAAAAAAACCCAAATCAACAAAATCAGAAATGAAAAGGGAGAAATAACAACAGACATTGAGGAAATGCAGAGATATTTGGGTCCTACTTTAAAAATCTATACTTCACCAAATGTGAAAAGTTAAGCCAAATGGACAATTTTCTTGATAGATTCCACCTACCAAAGCTAAATCAAGATCAGATTAACAGATTAAACGGCCCTATAGGAAATAGAAACAGTCATTAAAAATCTCCCAACCTAAAAAATCCCAGGGTCAGATGGTTTTAGCATGGAATTCTACTGGACCTTCAAAGAGGAGCTAACACCAATACTCTTCAAACTCTTTCACCAAATAGAATCAGAAAGAACACTGCCAAACTCATTCTATGAGGCCACAGTCACCCGGATTCCTAAACCACACCAAGACTCAACAAAGAAAGAGAACTTCGGACCAATCTCCTTCATGAACATAGATGCAAAAATACTTAATAAAATACTAGCAAACCGAATTCAAGAACACATCAAAAGTTTCATACACTATGATCAAGTAAGCTTCATCCCAGGAATGCAGGAATTGTTCAACATATGAAAGTCTATCAACGTAATTCACCATATAAACAAGATGAAAGAAAAAAAAAACACATGATAATCTCACTAGATGCAGAAAAAGCATTTGACAAAATCCAACACCCCTTCATGCTAAAAGTTCTGGAGAGAGCGGGTATACAGGACTGTACCTAGAAATAATAAAGGCAATACACAGCAGGCCCATGGCCAACATAAAAATAAATGGAGAGAAACTTGCAGCATTTCCTCTAAACTCGGGGACAAGACAAGGATGCCCGTTTTCACCATATCTCTTAAATATAGTACTTGAAGTTCTTGCTAGAGCAATAAGACAACTGAAAGAGATCAAGGGGATATAAATTGGAAACGAAGAAGTCAAATTATCCCTATTTGCAGACGATATGATAGTATACATAAGCAACCCCAAAAATTCCACCAGAGAACTCTTACAGCTGATAAACACCTTCAGCAAGGTGGCTGGATACAAATTAATTCAAAAAAATCAGAAGCCCTTCTTTATACAACAAACAAATGGGCTGAGAAAGAAATAAGGGAAACAACCCCCTTCACAATAGCCACAAACAACATAAAATACCTGGGGGTAACTCTAACCAAGCAAGTAAAGGACCTGTACAACAAGAACTTCAAGCCCTTGAAGAAAGAAATTGAAGAGGCCTTTATAAGATGGAATGATCTGACATGCTCATGGATAGGTAGGATCAACATAATAAAAATGGCCATCTTACCAAAAGCAATATATAGATTCAATGCTATTTCTGTCAAAATACCAGCACAATTCTTTATAGACCTGGGAAGAGCTATTCTCAGTTTCATATGGAACAACAAAAAAACCAGAATAGCTAAATCAATCCTGTACAATAAAAAAACATCTGGAGGTATCACAATCCCAGATTTCAAGCTGGACTACATAGCAATAGTAGTAAAAACAGATTGGTATTGGTATAGAAACAGACCAGTAGATCAATGGAATCGAATTGAAGATCCAGAAATAGACCCACACACCTATGGCCACCTAATTGTTGACAAAGAAGCCAAAACTGAACAATGGAAAAAGGACAGCATCTTCAACAAATGGTGCTGGTCCAACTGGATGTCCACTTGTAAAAGAATGAAATTAGACCCATACTTATCACCTTGTACAATACTTAAGTCCAAGTGGATCAAAGACCTTAACATAAGGCTGGTCACACTAAATCTACTAGACGAAAAAGTGGGAAAAACCCTCGAACTCATTGGTACAGGTGACAATTTCCTGAACAGAACACCAACAGCTCAGGACCTGAGACCAACAATCAATAAATGGGACCTCAGAAACTGAAAAGCTTCTGTAATGCAAAAGACACTGTCATTCGAACAAAATGGCAGCCTACAGACTGGGAGAAAATCTTCACCAACTCCACATCTGACAGAGGGCTAATATCCAAAATCTACAAAGAACTCAAGAAATTAAATGCCAAGAAACCAAATAATCCAATCAAAAAATGGGGGACAGAGCTAAATAGAGAATTCACAAAGGAGGAATCCTTAATGGCTGAGACACACTTGAAGAAATGCTCAACATCCTTAATCATCAAAGAAATGCAACTGAAGAGGACTCTGAGATTCCATCTCATACCTGTCAGAATGGCTAAGATCAAAAGCTCAAATGATAGCACATGCTGGCTAGGGTGTGGAGTGGGGAACCCTCCTCCATTGCTGGTGGGAGTGCAGGCTTGTGCAACCACTATGGAGGTCAATATGGTGACATCTTAGAAAACTTTAAATAGCTCTGCCTCGGGACCCAGCCATACCACTCCTGGGTATACATCCAAATGATTCCTCATCAAATCACAAGGAAGTTTCCTCATCTATGTTCATAGCAGCCTTATTTGTAATAGCTAGAAACTGGAAACAACCCAGATGTCCCTCAACCGAAGTATGGATTAAAAATCTGTGGTACATCTACACAATGGAATATTACTCAGCTATCAGAAACAATGAAATTATGCAATTTGCAGCCAAGTGGATGGAACTAGAGAAGCTCATCCTGAGTGAGTTAACCCTGACTCAGAAGGATGCACATGACATCTATTCACTTATAGTAGGATTTTAGCTATATAGTACAGGATGTCTATACTACAACCAATGCACCAAAGGGAACATGGACATAGACTTTTTGTTTTGTTTTGTTTTGTTTTTGTTTTTGTTTTTTTTTAGTTTTCTTTCCCTGGCAATGAGACACGTTTCACTGGTGGTACTGCCTTGTACGTCCCCAGTGTATGAGGAGGCTCTTGACCCTCATATGACTTCTGAACTGGGCCGAGAAACTGTTATGTAGGGACACTCTCCTCCAGAGGAGTAGGATGGAAGGGTTAGGGGGTAGAGGGTGGGAGGGCGGGGCTGGGATGGGGGGAAAGAGGACAATATGATGGAGATATAACTTGAAGCAACAAATAAATAAACTTATTTATTAGAAAAAAATAGGTACAGAGGTAAACCAAGAATTCAAAAAAGAGGAATCTCTAATGGCTGAGAAGCATTTAAAGAAATGCTCAATATACTTAGTCATAAGGGAAATGCAAATAAAAAGGAGTCTGAGATTCTATCTTACAACCTTCAGAATGGCTAAGATAAAGAAACTCAAGTGATTGCACATGCTAGTGAGGATGTAGAGAAAGGGGAATACTCCTCCATTGTTGATGGGAGTGCAAATTTATACAACCACTTTGGAAATCAATCTGGCACTTTCTCAGAAAATTGGGAATAGTTCTACCTCAAGACTCAGCTATACCATTCCTGGGCACAGAATCTAATTTTCATAGATGAGTAAGTGCTACAGGGAAACTATATGGGGGTGAACTTATCTAAGCACTAAAGGGATGTTTATGACCAAATCCAAGCAAGCTAACCTAAATGCCCTATTTGAATTTGCTACCTAACCACTTGTCATATATAATTTACATATCTTTTCCCCTTCTTCTTCTCTTAGGAAGAAGTTTTGTTGAGGTACACTTGATAAAGGTTAAATCACAGAAGTTTACATTATAAAATTTTATATGCTTTGACACAATGATTAGCCCACAAAGCCACTATCACAATGAAAAAAAAAAACAGTTATTCATCACCCCTAAAAAGTGTGCTTACATACTTTGGACTTACTATCACTTGTTACACATTATTCTCCATTTCCTAAAACTAAAGATCCCAGAGAGTGAACTTATTTTACTTTTCCTAAAATCCACGTATTATTTTGAGATGTATCCATGTATCAATAATTAGCTCCAATTTGTCATTATAATTAGTTTATCCCTGTCTCTGATTGGTCATACAGGTTGTTTAAAATTTTATCTACTACAAACAAAGCTGTTAGGAACACCTGTGTATAATTCTAATAAAAACATTTACTCCCAGCTGGGGGAGGTGGCACATGCCTTTAATCCCAGCACTGGGGAGGCAGAGGCAGGTGGATCTCTGTGAGTTCAAGGCCAGCATGGTCTACAAAGTGAGTCCAGGACAGCCAGGGATACACAGAGAAACCCTGTCTTGAAAAAAACAAAACAAAACAAAACAAAAAACCCCAAAACATTTACTCCCTTGTTCTTGCATAGGAGTGAAATGCTAGGGCACATAATGAGTGTATGTTGAGTTTTAAAAAATTAAATATACTAGACTATTTTCAGATGATATGCTATTTTACTTTTTGACATATTTTCCACATTCTCACAAATACTTGGTATGGTCACTCCTCTTAATTCCAACCATTCTAAAATGTGTGTAGTAGTATCTCATGCCTTAACTCAGATATACGGTTTGTCTAAAAGCTGCTAAAGTTGAGCATATATTTTTGTGCTTATGTCTTTTGTGATCAAAATCTTTTGACCACTGAACACAGTGCATGTTTTCTTAATGTACTGAGTTTTGAAAAATTCTCTAATAAATAAAATCTTTGCAAATGTTTTTAAACAGGATGTATCGTATTTTTATTTCATTAATAATATTTTCAAATAGAAAAGTTTTAATTTTGATGAAATATAGTTTATCCATTTGTGAAAAAAATTAAATTATATTTGGTACCAATAATCTTTAAGCAGCCATTATAAATGAGCACACAGACACCGCATGGATTTTCACAAGTCTTGGCCTGAATTGAGCAATCTTGGCCCATCTAAGCTAGCTCTTAATTCTATTACCCAAATGTAACCCCATATATACATACGTCCCCTTGGACTGCCATTCTCCACACTAGCCGATGTTCCAGGCCATGTGGAATGAGGTTCTTTTTTCTAACCCATGGCGTGTGTCTTCTTCTTCCTCCTGCTCCTGGCTGGAATGCATTAACCTCTGTCTAAAGAGCAGGCTTCCTGTTCTCCTCAGGAAGTCCCACCTTTCTCTGTCTTTGCCCAATCTCAGGCCTTGGCATTTTATTTAACCAATCAGAGTCAATGTAAGAAACAGACAGCAAGCAGGGCCAATTAATTCAAATTTAGAATGCTTAACACTACCCCAACAATTCCCTCCTTTTGTCTAAATAAAAGCTAAATTTTTAATTCATCAGTAAAAAACAATAAGTACAAATATGAAACAATCAAGAAAACCATATATAAAAGTTATGCACATAATGTTTAGCCTATTTGTATCAGGCAATCTTGAAGAAGAAAAAAATCATCTATCTTGGTGTGTCTAAAGTTCTGAACCTAAATAATTTCTATCATATCCTGTATTTATAAACCTAAAGATTTTATTTAGACTTCAAAATATCCTTTTAAATTCTAAACAACTCAAGTTCAATTGAAATTTTATAACTATTATGCCTTCAACCCCATCAAAGACATAAGAAGGGATAAAGTTATTATTTGAGTGAGTAGGAAGCATAGGATAGCAGCTTCCAAAAAGAAATATGACCTTCCCTCAACATCCATTCATTCTTTTTTATGGCTTACAAATGAATCATACACTAATCATTTTCCAGCAAATAAGTTGATTTGTTACTACAGATTCCAAGTGTACAAAACAGGACCTGACACACACTAAGCATCAATATTAATAAATACCTGACAAATAAATGAACCATTACAGTACTAAACTGCATATTATAGAAATTTGGTCTACAAAATCCTAAAAAACCAAAACGATATGTTGAAAATAAAATTCAACTTTATATCAGATCTAACGTGAAGGCAGGTTGATATGGGAACCCAAATTTTTTTAATCCTGGCATTTAAGAACCTGACATTATCTCTCTGAGATTGTATGGTACAATCTGAATTTGAAATTCTGCAAAACCAAAATTTAAAACAGTAAATCCTTTATACACCTCTGTCCCTTTCATTCCCCTGACTCAAGTTCTGCGTGAACCCTTGTAAATAAATCAAGGCAGCTCAATTCTCGAAAACTCTAATTGTGCCAATTATAAATAAGCCTCAGGATGGATTTCAACCAGCAGCAGCCCCAGAACCATTATCTGCTACTATAATCCATTATTTTTCTTTCATAATTAATTTCTCTAAGTAGGTCAGCACTATTCCTTTTATTTAAGTGCTGTTCCAGCAATCCTGTTTTCCCAACATCCAAAGCCAATTGTAACCATGTATGTATTTTATATTAAGTATACCAAAAATATTCTTATGAAAAACACTAAATCAGGCAGCATTTTTTTTTCCTAATGAGAAATAAGAGAATATATTCTATTAATCCACAGCTGCACGTACTCTGACTCTATGAAGTAAGGGCCTACTGAAAGCATATAAAAAACGTTTATGATTTCTAGATACCTGGGGCTGCATGTATTCTGACTCTAAGAAGTAGGGGCCCAGTGAAAACATATAAAAAACTTTATGATTTCTAGATACCTGGGTGCTTGTGTAGGTATTCCAGAAAATAAATAAGTGAGCAAAACTGCACTTGAATAAATAAATGAAAGAAGCACCCAGTCTGATTTTCATGGATTTGAGCATCTAAACCACTGAGAACAGCTGTCACCACAGCTAAGACTGGCAGTTCCCCAACCACACAACACACACATGTGACACAAGTGCTATATCAAACATGTCATAGAGTAAATCAAATAGTGTTGGGTGTATGCCTACCTACACACATACATGCCGACACATGAAACCACAGGACAAAATTTTTCTTAGACCTTATTTATTGATTGAAAGGTGATCCTAACAACTTGGGATATCTCCCTTTCTGTGTACAGAAATGTGGACACTGGAACTCAGGATACATTTGAACTTGGGGCTGGAGAAGTGCTATACCAGGGCATATTCCCATAGAGGGCACTGATGGAGTGCTGAGATATGTAGGTTGGGAGTAGACCTAATCAAAACAAGAAAAACTGCTTATATTTAGAAAAATTAATCTGGGCCTAATTTGACAGGATGAAATTTTTATAATTACATCATAACAAAGAGGATTAAGATATAGTAGAAAACTAATACTAAACATAACTCATTGTTATAGAGTGCCACTCACTTTACAAATATAATCTTTATTAATTCATTACGAATTTCTTACAATACTTTTTGATTAAATGTACTCCTCTCAGATCCACGGTACACTTTCCAATACCCTTTCAACTTTGATTTCTTTTTAAAAACATACATATTTTTTAATAGGTTTATTTATTAATTGAAGTTACATCCCAATTACAGCCCCCCCCCAGTCTTACTCTCCTATCCTCTACCCCCTCTCCCAACCTCTACTGTGGGGTGTTTCCATATATCAGCTCCCCTCAGTTTATTAGTCACATGAGGGCTAAGAGCTTCCTCTTGCTCTGGGGCCCAACATGGCAGCTCCACTAGGGTAACAAAGTCGATGACTAAGAGTGCCCATCCCTACTTCTTAAGGGATCTGTATGAGGACCAAGTTGCCTATCCTCTATATTTGTTTAGGGGAGTCTAGGTCAAGTCTGACCTTTTTTATTTTTTCTTCTTCTTCTCTTTCTCCTCCTCCTCCTCCTCCTCCTCCTCCTCCTCCTCCTCCTCCTCTTCCTCCTCTTCCTTCTTTTGGTTAGTGTTTCAGTCTCTGTAAGCCTTTAGGGGCCTAGGTAAGTTGGATCTGTTGATCTTCATGTGTTCATCTTGACCCCTCCAGGTCTCTCTATTCCTCCTCCTTCTCTTATATGGGGCTCCCAGAGTTTCTAATGTTTGACTGTGTGTCTCAGCATCTTTTTTTTTTTTTATCTGCTGCTGGGTGGAATTTCTCATAGGATAGTTATGCTAGGTCCCTGTTCCTTTGAGTCTATGGGTTGTAGGATAGTTATACTGTATTATATGGCTAAAATCCAGTTGTAAGTGAATAGATGAAATGGGTTTTTTTTCTGGATCTAGGTTAGCTCATTCAGGATGAGCTTTTCTAATTCCATCCATTTGGCAGCAAATTGCATGATTTCCTTGTTTCTAATAGCTAAGTAGTATTCCATTTTGTAAATGTACCACAGTTATTTTATCCATTATTTAGTTTAAGGGCATCTGGGTTGTTTCCAGTTCCTAGATTTTACAAATAAAGTTGCTATGAACATAGTTGAGCCAATGTCCTTGTGATTTGGTGAAGAATCTTTTGGATATATGCCCAGGAGTGGTATGGCTAGGCCTTGAGGTAGAGCTATTCTAAGTTTTCTAAGATATCACCAGACTGAATGTTAACATGTAGAAGAATGAAAATAGACCCATATTTATTACCTTGCACAAAACTTATGTCCAAGTGGATCAAAGACCTCAAATAAAACCAGACACACTAAGTCTAACAGAAGAGAAGGTGGAGGAAAGCCTTGAACTCATTGGCACAGGTGACAACTTCCTGAAGAGAACACCAATAGCTCAGGCTCTAAGAACAACAATCAATAAATGGGACCTTATGAAACTGAAAAGCTTCTGTAAGGCAAAGGACACTGTCATTAGAACAAAATAGAAGCCTACAGATTGGGAAAAGATGTTCACCAACCCACATCCAACAGAGGGCTAATATCCAAAATCTACAAAGAGCTCAAGAAATTAAACACCAAGAAACCAAATAATCCAGTAAAAAAAATAGCTAAACCGAGAATTCACAAAAGAGGAATCTCAAATGGCCAAGAGACACTTGAAGAAATACTCAACATCCTTAATCATCAGAGAAATACAACTCAAAAGGACTCTGAGATTCCATCTCACACCTGTAAGAATGGCTAAGATCCAAAACTCAAAGGACATTCTGGCAAGATTGTGGTGAAAGGGGAACACTCCTCCATTGCTGGTGGGAGTGCAAATTTGTACAATCACTATGGAAATCAGTCTGGTGATATCATATATATATATATATATATATATATATTTAAATAATCCATATTATCCAATTCATGCTGTCCATATACTCATGCTTGTGGGGCCATCCACAGGTCCACAAACCAGGAGCCACACCTTTATACAAAACTGACTTCCCATTAACCAGAATGCGTTATAGTTCATCAGTTAAGGAGTCTAGGCTTCTGAGCCCATCCTCCTCACTTAAATAACTGTTTCCCTATGCCAGTGTTTCTCATCCATTCCAAGTGAATTCCATAGAAGTCACCTTGATCAAGAGTAACCTAAATAGAGGGAGAAGGTATAGCTCATGGGAAGAGCACTTACCTAGCATGCAAGAGGCTCTTGGCTTCCATCTCAGCACTCAAAAAATACACTGATTAGATTTTTTAAAATTAATTTTCAAAATTAATGTAAATTTAGGGAAAACTATAAAACATTTAAACACTGAATTAGCAAGGTCTTTCTCACAAGACAGTGAGAAAAGGGGGCTTTGAGCTTTTCATGAAAAGAAAGTAGAGTCAGCTTCCACCACACACTACTGAGGCACAAGTCCAGGAGGAGATCGGGGCTGAGCATCACACCTCAGCTTTCTGAACCACCGCTAGCTACACTGTCACCAGAGCTTGTCATTCAGCTATTTACTCTTCATCTAAAAATATCCTAGTCAAAAGGACTGAATGATTACCCCACAGTTTAACCCATATAGTGATCTGAAAATGAAATTTCATTTCATGCAAGCAAATGATTTTGCTATCCCAATCAGCGAACAGCTTCATCATGTGGGAATCATCATTACCAAGGAATGTGAATGAAAATTTTAAACAAATGGACTATAATAGAAACCTCTAACAAGGGCTATTTTTATAATGATATTGCCATTATTAGAAAGTTGAGGCCTTGCTTCTAACCTAACTTATGAGAAAGAAGAAAGGCGGAAAGAAAGGAGAGAGGGAGGCTCTTTGCTTCATAGTTACCCTTTGTGCTTAACAACTCCTACCTGAACATGCCACTTAGGCCGAGCATACTAAAGCTTACACCTAGAGATGAGCATAGTGGCTTTGCTGGGGGTTCAAGAGGGTTTAATGGCAATGACAAGAGTCTATTTTTGAGTATTACATCTGTAAGACACATGAAATTCCTTTGGCCAAAACAACATTATAACATTAAAATTATCAAGGAAACATCTTGGGTGAAAAATATCACAGTGACTATATGGAAGACTTACAGGAACCATTTTCTTTCAGAGAAAGGGTGGCGGTTGTGGAGAATAAATGAGAATAGGTGCATATATTTTGTTTCCAACTTGGATCTGAACTACACTACTCTTGCATAGACACTTGGTGATGGACTATGTGGGAGAACTCCGACCTCACATGGGCTATGATGCTTTAGTTCCAGTGTGACACACCCACTGGGCCAAGTGTGAGCACCGTCTCTGGGGTTATTTGTACCTTCTGGGCCTTCAGAAATTACCTGTGGACTGACTCACTCATCAGTGCACACAAACCAAAAACACTTTGCCAGTAAAATAAAATAAGCAGTGCAAATACTTTCTAACTTCCTGAAGTAAAGAATCTGATTGGCAGAATTGCTCTAATCCTCCCTAACCCATACTACCTGCAAACCAATTCAGAGGAAGAAAAGAAAAGGAAGAGAAAAGAAACATAAGAAAAACAATTAACCAGTGCACTCTACAAAGCCTGTAACATTATCTAGAACAACAACACAGCCATTGTTTGTGCTCCCCAAGCCCTGCATGTCTGCCAGCTTACCCAATGTCCTTAGGGAATAATAGACTAAGCAGAATAGATGCAGACTGATGTGTCCATGCAGTCACTGCCTCTCACAACACACACACACAGTTCTGAGTATCTGAACACATGTGGGCAGGTAAACCCAGAAAATGGGCACTCCGTGTTGGCAGGAGGGAAAGGCTGCCAACAAACAGAGCCTGTTTATTATTTAACAGTTGGTGCTGCTAGAGGCCTGGCACAGCGATAGAGCACTCTCTGGTTCACTGCAAGTCAGCCTGATTATGAAAGCGTGTGAGCCAAATTGTATTTACCATAGTCTGTGAGAACCTCAGTGCCCCCAGCAGACATGGAAACTCTTACAATAGCTCTCATCCAAACAGAAAATCATCCCTGAGATGGAGGTAAAGGGCTCCATGTGCTTAAATCTTGTCTAATCAGCTGGCTCAGTATCTCCCCGTGTACGTGCTTTTCCTTGCTCAAGATAAATCATTCCTTTCTAATGGTACATATTCTAATCCTCTGCTTTTGGTTGCTTTAGTTTGGTACCTAAATCAACCAAATAATGTGTGAGTCACCCATCTACTTTTATTGCTTACACCATCCTGCAAGCACTGCTCTCCCTGCAAAGCCTCTGCTGCCCAGGCCAGCTACCTCCTGCTTCTCCTTCACCAGGGCTGCCTCTGCAGTCCGTCTCTTCTCTGCCAACATGGGCCACAGGTGGATGCCTTCCTACAAATCCAATCAGCAGGATAATGTGCTACTATCACAAGAGTGGACCTTAATGACAAAAAGCCCTGCTTAGATGGTCACCCCATTAACTCTGATTTGATTATTCTGCCCCAGCAGAACACTTGGCTTCACAACCACAGATGGCACTCACCCAACAGAAAACCTGTAGAGAAAGTACTCATTCAGACATGGTCAAAATATTAAATTTGATGTTTAATATATATATATATACATATATATGTATATATATGTATATATGTATGTATCATAAGATCTCAGAGGTCTCGGCTTCATAGGAAAGCACTCACTGCAGTTTTTTAAAAAGGCAAACTGAAGCCAGAGTATAAGACAACTGTGTTGCTTGTCTCTTAACAACTTGATTACTGAGTAGCTTAGAGAATATCTGTGATAGACTGTCTTAGTAGCTAACAAGGTGACATGCATGCATGACTAGGAGTTTGTTTTTCTTAACTATCCTAAACAGTTTAAGACGGTTGGTATCAGAACTTCACATTTCATTTTTAAGTATCTCTAAGTATGATACCATTAGGAAGCGTTACCTTAAATTTTGTATCAATATACAAAGATCTATTCAAATGTGGCTAAATATACTCTTAATTTTGTATCAATATACAAAGATCAATGCCTATGCGGCCCAATACATTCTTAATATTGCGTCCATATACAAGGGTCAATACCATTGTGGCCAACTATAATCTTAGTTTTGTATCAATATACAAATATCAATACTGACGTAGACCAATACAATCTTATTTTTGCACAATAAACAATGGTCAATACCACTTTAGCCAAATATACTATTAATTTTCTATCAATATACAAGGGTATAAGGGCATATTCAATAATGTGACCTTTCTTCTTGATCCTTCCTGTGCTGTGTCTCGATTTTTCTCTCGTCCGTGCATTCCTACATAGGAGATAAAGAAGGATGCAGAAAAGGGAAAGAAGGAATACCCTGGGTCTAACCTCCAAAACCCATTAAACAGGACCATTTAACAACTTGTAATCTCTTCCCCTAAATAACAGTGTTTTCAGTTGTCCTTCAAATAACCGAAAAAAGGGGGGGTGGAGAAACACCCTCCCCACCCTCTGGGTATGGGACGTCGCTGAAGGGGCTGATAGATTAATATAAGTTAGATTTAGTGAATACCTAGGTTTCTGATACAGTCTTTTAATTCGGGGCATGAAGATCAACACTGCTGTGAGCAATTAGCTTATCAGCTTATGGATGAAGTCAGGTGAAATGAGGGGAGTCTCTTTGGACTGAAAAACAAGGTTGAAGCCAGGTGAAAGAAGGAAAGACTTTATGACCTGGCATTGCTTTCAACTGCTAAGTGGGCAGAGCCCAACTTAAGCTGAAGCAGGTGGAACAAGGAGTGATCCTATTTAAGGACAAGTGGATGACGCCAGAGAGGCGCGTGCGTGCTAAGGGCCCCCGATATGAGAGAGCTCCGAGAGTCCTGCTGGAGAAAGTTCTGGTAGACCAATGGCCAGATCTCCCTGAGGCAGAAGGAAGCTGGTGAGCAGAGAAAGCCTCGGCAAGACAGCAAAAGGCCAAGGACTAAACCCTGTGGCTCAGCTTTTGCCTAGAGGGGTTTGACCTGTCCGAACAGTGGCCTGAACGGAACTGTGGCCAGCTTTAAAGACTGAGGCAGAACGGCAGAGTTGCTGATACGAAGGAAGTAAGGTGGCCTACAGACGCTGAGGTCTCCCAGAGAGAAGAAAGCCTCAAGCCTTATTTAAAGTGAGACTTCGATAGCCAATTTACCCTGACGAACCTGCGTCTGAGCTATTCCAGAAAAAGGACTGCTAAGTGCGTTAAAGAGTCTACCCCCGAGACTGGTTTCCTGACGACTGAGGACCTGCCCCAGAGACTGTATCATTCTAAAAGGGTATGAAAGTAGTTGCTATGATTATCAATAGGTTTAGTGGATAGGTTAAAGGGGTTGTAGGAATTTATAGGTTTAATAGTTAAGAAATTGCTGGTGTTTGTTATAAGTGAATTTAGTAATAAATAAGAGTTAAATAAAAAATAATTTAAAAGTTCGGTTACACGTCGCTCTCTTAAAATGACTTCCTGCTGATTTGGGTAGTAGTAAACCTGTTTGGGGCCCAAACCAAAATGGAAAAATGGTTAAAAATGTTTATACAATCCTGTTATGTTCAGTCCTTCTGTTCTCAGCTGTTTAGATGACCTAAGGAGTTTGTAGGCAGAAGGTGAACTTCCAGGCTTTACTGAGGTTCTGGCTGGGGCATTGTGTAGAGCTGAACGGTCTTAGCGATACTGAGTTGTTGTGGTTGTAGGCTTTTGATGGAGACATCTATTGAGGGAGTCTGTCAGGCTGAATCATCTGGGTCAAAATACAAGAGATAGATAGGGCATCTTCAAAAACCCCAAGAGATCTGCAGAATATGGCATTCAAAGACGTTATCTTAAATCAAGATTTTTTTTTTTGATATCGTGACATATCAGCTCCTGACAGCACCCCCTATTCTACTCCAAGTAGAAGAAAAGCATTGAAGAATCTCCAGTGTGAGATGGTTGAATTAGTGGCAAGCCTATCTCTTGACATGTAAAAACTCCTTGCTTCAACTGCAGACAGACTGCTGTCCAAAAAGGACAAAACTTGGTAGCAGGGAAGTCGACAGCCTAGCTCTGCCAAGACAGGGTAGGTTAGTCCTTCACAATCCCTGCTCTACAATAAATGTCTGTCAGAGAAACAGGACCAAAAGGCTGAAGACTGATGCTGGAATGTATGGAGAGAAAATGGGAACTGTCCAGGTAGTCACTGGTTTGTCATTTCTTAGTATTGGAAGCTGCAGGCCCTGCACTTCCTATACAATCAGATATATTTATCCTTCTCAGCTCTCTGAGGTGGTTGAAGAATAGACAGCTTGAGTCTCATAGCTAAATTTTGAGTTGTTTAGGAATCAAGAGGGCGTTCTAGATCTAAGAAGATGGTTATAATAGTGATGCAAGTTAGTATGAAAACTAAGTCAGTTATAGAACTTTAAACTCATGGAGATGGTTAGAAGGTAGAAGGTTAAAGTCAGGGGCCAAATATGTATGAACTGGACATTGGGAAGGAATACTGGGCTATTTAACTCTCATAAATGTGGCATATTTAATTCTGCTGTTTTGTATAGAATTTACTGTTATAAGAGAAAGAACCATTTGTTGGAATGAAAAGAGAAGCTGTTGAGGGGGGAAGAGGGTGGAAGGGTGGGACAGGAAGGGGGAATAGGGAAGGGTTTGCAACTGCGATGTAACTTGAAAAAAAAATAAAGTACTTATAAAAAAAAAAGACAACTGTGTTAACCAGGCAACATGGATAATCTAATAATTTCCTTTGAAATTCAACATAAATCAAAATTTAAGTATAAGAACATTGGATTTTTACCCTATAGGGTAAGTAATCTTTGAAACTTTATAATTCATTTCTATACAACTGTTAATATATTCAAAATAAAGTTGACTCCAAAGAAACTAGTTCAATATTTTGAAAATCAGTAAAACCTTGGACGTATTTTCTCATTGGCCTTGAGTAGATAACACCAAAATACTTCTAAAACTGAAAATAAAAACAAATCACATATCTTACTCAGGACTATATAGACTAATTTTTGTTGTTTCTCTTGTTTTTTGGTTTTGCTTTGTTTTGTTTTTCAAGACAAGGTTTCCCTTTGTAGCCCTGGCTCTCCTGGAACCCATTCTGTAGAACAACCTGGCCTGTATGGCTTGTTCTTTTTTTCTTAATTGCAGCTAGTACACACACACACACACACACACACACACACACACACACACACACACA
>CAJQZJ010031868.1:3672525-3705814 GCA_907164525.1 Lophiomys imhausi
ACACACACACACACACACACACACACACACACACACACACACACACACACTGACTCATAAAAGTGTGGTTGGTTTTAATTAATTTTTCTATCTTAAGTGCCACTCAAAGAAAACAATGCTTATTATTAAGTAAAGTCTAACTTTATAATCACACTATATTTGGTTTTTAGACAGTAGTTATCTCTAGGTTGTAGATTATGTTCTTGTAAATTAAACAAAACTCAATAATGAAGAAATTAATGCACAACAATTTCCATAGTTAGTACTGAGTTCACCCTTAGCTTAATGACTTCTGCTGACCTAGCAAACTCTTGTCGGGAGACGCTACCTCCTACATGTACAGCACTCATACACTTAGCAGGAATGGACTCTGCCAGAGTCACAAAGGTACAGATGGTATTGCAGCCACGAACAAACAAACATGTAGGAAGGTAAGCATACTGTTCTATGTGCTATGATCCAAGAGGGACAATGTTAAGGACAGCTTGCTCTTCTCAGACATGTCCTAGCCACCTAATCTTTACAATTCCACACAATGAGCATTATTCTATTTCCCACCTACAGAGGAGGAAACTAAAGTGACAGAGGTTACCTAGCACCTAGCACACCAAGATCCTACAGTAAGAAAATAGGGGCTAAGCCCTGAACTGCAGCACCGAGTCCAGAGCATCTGCTGTCTCTGTTGTGCTTCCAGTTGTATTGACCTTTCTTTGAGGCTTCAGGAAGTAGTGTGGCCTCAGCCTGGGAAATGTTAGAGCTGAGCTAATGTAAAAGGCTTCTAGCAATGTTCCAGGACTCAGATGGGGAGAGGAGATTTTAAAGATTGTGTAATCAACGGTTAGATATACACACTTTCCTTGGAAAAGAATAATAACTACACATCTAGCCCAAATGCCACAATTAAAAGATTAAAAATTCCACAGAGCAATGGCTGTACACATAGTAGATTATAACAAAGGATAAAAAGAGACCCCCCAAAAAACCCAAAAACCAAACAACCCCCCCAAAAAACAGTCAAGGCTCTTTTCATGACTCATTTTGGCATTAGAAAGAAAAAAAATGGAGCATGGGATAAAGAGCCTATTTGAACTTGTGTTTGCTTCCACCCAACTCAGTGAAGTGAAAGCAAAGATCACATGTACCTGTGATTCAGCTGAAGTTCTACTGTAATAATTTCTAAAGCACTTACAGCTGAACAGAAAAGCTGGGACACATTTACGAGTTAAAAGGGAGGACTGTTGAGGTGGCCCAGTAGGAAAGGGCACTGGCTGCTCTTCCAGAAGACTGGTGTTCAAGCTCATCCATAAAAGATATTTCACAAATGCATTTAACTCCAGCTTCAGAGATCTGGCATCGTCTTCTGGCCTGACATACAAACACATGGAAAAAAACAGATACACACATACACACACACATAAATGTTTACAAAAAGAGATCAGAGGCAAACAAATAAAATAAACATGTGTCTTTAAAAGAAGACTGACCCATTAACATAAAACATATATACCTAAGCACATGCCACTCTATCTATATATACATGTATGTAAGTATTTGGTGGTAGCTTTCAAGCAGAATTTCTCACTTCTTTTGGATATATTTGGTGATTTACATTTACTTGAACTCACCTATCATATTGAAAGTTTAAGTTTATATGAAGAAAATTTGTTATTGTTACTTTAAATTTAATTCATTTCTTGAGTTATTTCTCCATTGACTTTTTACTTTTGTGCATCTGTGGGGTTTTTATCATTTAGTAATTAAGTCATCTGATACGACTTTGCTTATAGTGTTTTGTTCTCTTGGAGAAAAAAATCTGAATTATTAGTGTATCTTTTAATAAATTTTGTATTCATTAGTTCCAAATTTATTTTTACAAAATCCTTCTTCCTGATTTGCAGATTTTTTTGTTGTTCTTCCTTTACCCATCTTACTGAGTTGAGTGGTAATGTATTCGTTATAATTTTGTTCCAGTAGCCACAGTGGTTAACTTTGTGAATTGTGAACAGTGGTTTATCTACATTCACATGTTCTCATTTCACTGCAAATTCTATAATGTTTCTTTTAAAAAATCAATTTAAAGAGTTTATTCTTGGCACCAGTTCTGGGACTGAATAAATAAAGTAGTGCTGGGACTGAACCCAGGGACCTGACATGCTAGCCAAATGCACTACCACTGAGCCACATCTCCATACATGCTAAAACCTAAAGAACTTTGATTTCTCATGAATGGTTCACATAAGTGTTAGAAGTATCTTCCTCTGTTTCCAACTCTTTGTTTCTAATGTGCTTTTTGGTTCAATGATAGCTTTACTTTCCTCTTCTATTTCTTAGTTCTCTTACCCAGTTTTATTTCTGCTTATTGTCATCTCTATGATTCTTATACCTAGTTTTTGACCTTTTGTTTTAAAGAGACCACAATCTCTTCTATTTCTTTGCTACTATACAAAACATGCACTATGTTCTGGTACTGTTCTCCTGGAGCAAATATGGTCTACCTCTACTTAATGTTACTTAAGCCTTCTTGTGAACACAGTTCACAAGAAGAAACCAAAAGAGGTTCCTTTCTATTCCCTGTATACAATGAATTAACCCTACCAAAGAAGAGGAAGGAGAAGGAGGAGGAGGAGGAGGAGGAGGAGGAGGGGGGGGGAGGAGGAGGAAGGAGGAGGAACAAGGAGGAGGAGGAGGAGGAGAAGGAGGAGGAACAAGGAGGAGGAGGAGGAAGAAGGAGGAGGAGGAGGAAGAAGGAGGAGGAGGAGGAACAAGGAGGAGGGAGGAGGAAGAATAAGGAGGAGGGAGGAGGAGGAGGAGGAGGAGGAGGAAACACCAACTGCAGTGGGCAAAGTGAACTGAGGCACATACACCACTTGGCTAGTTCCTCCTTCCTCATCAAGTTGACCACACTTTTCTCTAGAGATTTTTCTGTTCAATATCCTTAGTGTCTGTTGGCATGCTTTCTGTAGCTGGGCCAAAATAACATAAAGTTCACTTAAAGGAGAAAAAAATTATTTTGGTGTATGGCATTAGATATTTTGGTCCATGGTCTCCTGCCTCTGCTGCTTTCAGTCAAAGATGAAGCTTAATGCCATTGATGGTGGGGCAAGTGGCAGAAGGTACAATATGTGGATGAAAGAAAAGAAGGGGGAGGGGAAGGGAGAGGAGAGGAGGGGAGAGGAAGGGAAGGGAAGGAAGAGGAGCTGAGCTCATAATGTTATGTGATGCTTTTTGATTGTGCCTGTCTTCCAAACAAAAGGACTTTGTATGTTTCTCATTTTTGTTTGATTGTTGCATGGGAAAAGATGAAAAGAATGACATTTCCTGTTTATTTATCCCCTCTTAATTGGTAAAAACACAACTCTAATTATTGGTCTTTCTCCAACTGTTTTCTGAAGTAAGTGTTTGACCATTTCTTGTCAACTGTAGCATCCACATTCCTGGAACACTTTATCACTGCTTTCATAAGCATATTTGCATTTAAGCAGGGGATTCTTTAAAACCTATGCTATATCAGGCTTCCAGATGTTGCTACAAAACCAAGCTGTGTTTTTTGAAGCACAAGTAGGAAAGGAGATGGAAGAAAGAAGCTGGGGATTCCCAATCAGTACCTAGAAAATCACTTCATATGTAAAACAAACTTCAGTTGCCTTACTCTCTAGATTGGCTGTCCCATTTCTTTTTCTATAATAGGACAATAAAGCATTGCATATTAGTAACCTTCCTAATTAACATTTAAACATTTATTATGTGTATGAGTGTTTCATCTGCATGTATATCTGTTCACCACATGTGTGCCTGATGCTTACAAAAGCCAAAAAATACTGTCAAATCTCCTAAAATTGGAGTCACAGACAGTTGTGTGCTGCACAGAGTTGGAGCCAGGCCTTCTGAAAGAACAGGCCAGCACTCTTAACCACTGAATTTTCTTCCCAGCTCCTATGTTCTGACATTCTGTAAAACATTAAACTGGAAAGCTGTAGTATGATTTCCTATTTTCTAAAATAATGCAGAGTTGATA
The DNA here is from genome assembly GCA_907164525.1 of Lophiomys imhausi. Lineage (NCBI taxonomy): Eukaryota > Metazoa > Chordata > Mammalia > Rodentia > Muridae > Lophiomys > Lophiomys imhausi. Next base: position 3,676,541 of record CAJQZJ010031868.1, read on the forward strand.
CTGTAAAAGTACATCACAGTAAGTGGTTCAGGTGAGTATTCCATTAGTAAATCTGCCAAATGTACACACCTGAGTTCCATCCCAGGACCCATGTACCTGGCAAGATGATGAGAGTTTATGTAATACCAATGCTGGAATTCAAGGTGGCAAAAAGATTCCTAGAACTTGCCTGGTGGAGTAAGTTCCAGGTTCAGTGAGACACCCTGACTGGAAACCTAAAGCGGAGATTAACTGAGGAAGACATTGTGATGACTCCCTGAGCCCCCTGCCCTCCTACACACAAAACAGTAAGGAAAAGTTCTCAGTTACTGAGCTTCTTCTGTCACTTAATGACAATGCTCTGGCAAACAATCTAATCTACAAGGACTCATTTTTCTAGTCTGTAAACCAAGAGTTATACTTCCTTTCTTCTCATATTCTCTTCATTGTGTTTTCTTTGAGAACACAATGAAGAAATGTATGGAAAATAATTTGTACATCAGAACAGAATCAGGACTTTACTAATAAAAGATGATCCACAGAAATTATACTGTGTGTGGTGGTCTGAATAGGTATGGCCTCCGTGGACTCATGTGTTTGAATGCTTGGCCATAGGGAGTGGCACTATTAGGAGGTACGGCCTTGTTGGAGTAGGTGTGGCTTTGTTGGAGGAAGCATGACACTATGGAGGCAGGCTTTGAGGTCTCCTGTGTTCAAGCTAAGCCCAGTGTGACACACAGTCCCCTTCTGCTGCGTCTGGTTCAAGATGTAGAACTCTCAGCTCCTTCTCCAGAACCATGTCGGCCTGCATGATGCCATGCTCCCTGTCCTGACAATAATGGACTGAACCCCTGAAATTGTAAGCCAGCCCCAATTAAATGCTTTCCTTTAAAAGAGTTTTGTGGTCATGGTGTCTTAGTTAGGGTTTCTATTGCTGTGAAGAGACACCATGATACTATCAAAAATAATACAAATGTCCAGAAAAGTTTATCTTACACAATATGAGACTATTTTCAGTGAGTCCTTTAGGAGAAACAATTTCTCTCCCTGCGTCTTTTTCTTCAGAATGTTTGCATAGGCTTTTTGTTCCATTTGTTGCAACTTGCACTGCTTCAGTCCTCTGTGAAAGATCCCACAGGGTAACAATGAAAAGACCAAGCAGTCTGGAAATCAGACCAATTTGAACCCTGGCTCTCAGCCTTGGCTCTTCTGCCCCGCATTGAATATCCCTGAGTTGAATGAGTAATTTCACAAGGAAAATATTAGGTTAAACCTATATTGAGCCTGACAAATTATATGGGCTCAATAAATGGATCCGAAAATCAAAGACAGCATATAGGATTATGTAGTATAATTCTTGGGCTTCAACAAGTCTCAATTATTTTCTTAAATGTACAGCTTGCTTATTTTATGTTTCTAATAGAGGTTTAGTAACACAGCATGCCTGAGACATTACTGTAAGATCTGTGGAAGCTCTTAATTCAGTCACTAATTTCCATCATGGTGCTTAAAAAAAAAAAAAAAGGTACCACAGATACTTGCCTTTATTTTTTTTAATTAATTAATTTTTTTCAGGTTATATCTTGATCAAAGTCCCCTACCTTCCCCCCTTCTGGTCTCTCCCTCCCTCTTTTTTTCCCATCTTGGATGAGGGAAGCCCCTACATATCAACCCCCCTCAGCTCATCAATCACATGAGGAAGAGCTTCCTCTTGTACTGGGGCCTGATAGGGCAGCCCACTAGGGTAAGGTGTTCCACTAACAGGCAATAGGGTCCATGACTTGCTGCTGGGTGGAGTTTTTCATAGGATAGTTATGCTAGGTTCCTGTCTGTTTAGGTCTTTGGGTTGTAAGATGGTTGTCCTATGCTATATGGCTAATATCCACTTATAAGTGAGTACATACCATGTGTTATCTTTCCGGGTCTGGATTAGCTCACTCTGGATGAGCTTTCATAGTTCCATCCATTTGGTTACAAATTGCATAATTTCCTTGTTTCTGATAGCTGAGTAGTATTCCATTATGTAAATGTACCACACTTTTTTTTTTTTTAATTCCATTCTTTGGTTGAAGGACATCTGGGTTGTTTTCAGTTTCTGGCTATTAAGAATAAAGTAGGTATGAACATAGTTGAGGCAATGTCCTTGTGGTTTGGTGGAGAATCTTTTGGATATAAGACCAGGTGTGGTATGGCTAGGTCTTGAGGTAGAACTATTCCCAATTTTCTAAGATATTGCCAGATTGATTTCCAACGTGGTTGTACAAGTTTAGTACTTGCCTTTCTAAATATCTATTTTTAATTGTTTCCCCAAGTAATCACATAATTTCAACTATTTGTTTCTACTGACTTCTTTTTATCTTACCATAATAAATCCTAGTCTGAAAACTTCAGGACAGAGACCATATTTTCTCTGGCCATAATGCACTGAATAGTCTGTAAAACCACACCACTATCGAGTAATAACCATCTATGTGGACGTTATGGACTTTACACCTTTGAGGAATATCAGAGATTGCGTTTATATAGCACTTATATAATGCTTTACCATTCATGAACATTTAACATTTCTAACGTATATCTTCAACATTCTAGCACATGTGGATCATGTTATTGCAACAGAAAAAGCTACAGAAAACAAAATGGGATGAAGTCACGGACAGGCCATCCTATCCCTGGGCAGCAGAATAAACAAGAGTCACACTCAGCCTTGTTCTTGGACTGGCTGACACTTTTGAGCTTGAGTGTCCCTACTGTCACACTGTCACGGGGGGGGGGGGGGGGGGGAGTCTATTATTTGAGGTAGATTTATTTGGTATTATAGCAATGTTTCTGTTTCTTTTACATAATAAGTAAAAAACAAGTCACAAAGAACCCTGAGACATGAGGAAGGAAGAGGGGTTAAAAAAAAACAACGCAAGGACAGTGAACCAGAAGGATACGGACGTAAAGTTGGGGAATCTTGTATCCTTGTCTATCACTACATGAGAGAATTACTTAAGAACAAAGGCCACCTCTCTTCTGTGGCTTCCTCCAGAACCCTGTATGAAGAAGGATGATTGCTGAGTCTTCATTTGGGGAACAGCAGGAGAAGGCATTCACTCCTTAGCTAAATGAGCCCCTCCTGACAGCTGTGGGCATATGTGCTTGTGCCACCAGGCCCCTTAGAAAATTATGCCTGAAGTGACTAATGTTTAAAATAGGATAAAATAAATTCAAACATACATACCTACCTACATACATACATACACACACAGACACACACACATGCAATCAAGTGCACACACATGCACACATACCACACACACCACACACCAGGCTCCTTAGAAAATTATGCCTAAAATAAAATCCAAACATACACGCAAACATCCCACAGCCTACTCTAGGTTTTAGAGGGAAACAGTTACACATAGAATGAAAAGTGAACCTTAGTGAAAACATTCTAGTATTTTTAAAGAGGTGGGGAGCACTGGAATATGACCTGGGAAACACCCTAAATTAGGAATTTTGAGTCTTGATTTTAGTTTTTGCACTTTCCCTGTCTAGCTGTGTGTGAGGTCTTACGCAAATGACTTAACCTCTCTGGATTTCTGATCCTTCATATTTAAAACAAGGGGTTTTGTTTACTAGATGGCATCTAAGAGCCCTTTGGCAGATCCAAATTTCCTAATCTATAATAATAATAACTAACATTAGCTGGATGGAGCATGGGCAAATGACTTCTATATGCATTGTCAAATTGCTCTACATGCCAGTGCTGAGACACTATTATGATTATTCCCATTTCTAGAGGACAGATTAAGAAACCGCAAAATGGTAGAGCTGGCATTGAACAGATGTTCCCAAGAGGAAAATGCCCCTTCAGTAAAAGAAGCAGCTGATGCTAACAAGGACAACTAACAGCAAATAATTTAGAGCGTAGCTCTTGTTTAGGGGTACAGTGATTTCTAGATGCTGCATTGGGGGATGATAATCTACCATGTGAAATGTTATCTGATGATGTATTTATCAAAAAAAACTAATAAAAAGAAAATTAAAAAAGATACAATAATTGTTACTGTACTACACCCTAATGAATTATTGTGTTCAAGGTTCCCACAAAAAAGTAATATTATACTAGGCTTATGTTTTAATTGATTTATTAATATTTTATCACAGGAATGTAATTTAAGCTCCTCATGATTTAGATCTCATAAACCTTTAGCATTTTGCAAATTCAAATTCCAATTTAAAGCCAGAGCGAGCAATTAACTTTTCTATCATCTTGTCAGGGAGAAGGTTCGTGTTTAATTTGAGACAAAGTGACAGAAATATATATACACTGTATGTATTACTCCAATTTAATTTATGAGTCAGCACCACGCACCTTCAAAATGTAGATTTAATAGAAAGGGAGGAAGAAAAGGCTTTGCTGTCCTGATAGAGTTGTGATATCTGTCCTGAATTTCTTATATACAAAAAAAAAAAAAGTCCCTGGCTTGCTAAGCTCTCTGGCTAGCCAGACTGCAGGCTTATCTCCCATTCTTTTGTTTTAAGTCCCTTTTCTCGAGAAGACATGAAGCTAAGGTAAAATACAAGAGAATTGTGGTATTGGCCCATGCCTTTGACTTCAGCGGAGACGGGGGGAGCACCATAGAGTTGGTGGTCTTATGTATTCTGGAGTCATACAGAGCGGGGTGGTGAGGGTGCATACTCTTGGTCCCACCATTCAAGAAGAGTACACCCTTGGTCCCAGCTCCCAGCACACTGGAGACAGAATCGGGCAGATCCCAGAGCTCAGGGTCAGCCTGATGCTGGGCAAACTCTAAATAGAGAAAGACTTCGATCCAGGAGTGGTGGAACACATCTTTGATCCCTTCAGATGGGAAACACAGGTCTCTGATCCCAATAATTAGAGTTCAGAGACACACACATGGGATTTGGAGGGACCTAGGTTTGGAGATTACTTACAAAAGGCCTTCTCGATGCAGGCAGATTGTCCTTTGGGCTCTCAAAATATATACACCAGAGCTGGTTTAGCTCCAAGGTGACAGAATGATTTCTTCTTTAACCCGGATTGAAAGATAACGCTTTGTATGTTGTCGGAAGGCCAAAGTTGCTTCAGGAGAAGTACTACCTAGCCCCCCCCCCAAAAAAAAAGAGGGCAATTGTCCCAGGGTTGGGATTGGGGCAGGGCTCTGTTCTTATCTTTCCAGGAGAATCGAAGCATCCATTAGGGGAGCCCGGGGACGGCTGGACAGCGGAAACCTCAGCAGAGAGCAGAATCAGGCACCACGGAGGACGAGTGACCCAGTTGATTCTGCCTGGCAGACTTCCTCAATAGCTGTCTCCATCGGGGGCCTGCAACCACCAATGTCGCTGGGACCGTTCAGCTCTACACAATGCCTCGGCCGGAACCTCAGTGAAGCCTCCAAGATCAACTTCTGCCTACAAACCCCTTAGGTCATCTAAACAGCTGAGAACAGAAGGACTGAACATAAAAGGAGTGTACTAACATCTTAAACATTTTTTCCATTTGGGTTCGGGCCCCAAACAGGTTTACTACGACCCAAATCAGCAGGAAGTCACTTTAAGAGAGCGACGTCCCATGCCCAGAGGGTGGGGAAGGTGTTTCTCCGCCCTTCTTTTTGGTTATTTGAAGGATAACTGAAAACTTCTCGATGCTTCTTTCATACACCATGTGATCTGGAGAATATCAGAAGGACTTCCTACCCTACCCAATCCTGTGCTCCGGCTGCCCACCATGCTGAGAACCTGTTTTCTTTGCAGCCACCTCTACAGGCTTTTCCAAACCCTAGATAAGCCAGATACCATGGTAAATATTTCCTGGAAATCATTTCTTCACACTTTTCTCATTTTTTCCAAGGCAATCTTTTAAGTGATCTCTACCTAAAACAAATTCACAGCAGCAACAAAACCCCTCCTCACAGCCTAATTTTCATTTGCACATTATTTACTGCAAATAAACCAGTGGTACTTTCCAGTGATCTTTTAAAAATTATTTAAGAAGAGGGTAAGACCAAATGAGCTAAAATGATGATGGCAGTCAGGTAAGTGGAGGGAAAGACCTTCCCTTTGTTGGTTATTAAACACTGGAACAGAGTCGCAGGAAGAGGTTAAGGAATTCTTCCTAGCTCTGTTATCCTATAATTCACCAAAGGCACACAATGCTCTATGCTGATGAGATGAGTTACATGACACCTCCTCCCTGGTTCAATCAAAGGGAAGCAATTTACATCTCAAACCAGTTCTCTCATCAGTGGGACATAAAAACTGCAGAAGAGAGACACAGCAAATGTGCTTATTTATACAGCATCAACTCGGATGCCACTGTTCTTCATTATTTTCCTTTGCTCCCTCCTCCCTTGTATGGTGGCCATTTTGAATAGGATGCTTTAAATTCTAAAGTAGGGAGGTGGAGAAAGATAAGGCTAAGAACAATTCCAGAAGAAAATTCAATGAAGATTTCTTGTAATCCTGAAAATCACTGGGCCTTGTGGTACTAGGCCAATCTTTTGTTCCATTTAAAAGTAAAATCCGACTCCCTTTTCAGGACACATGAAAAAATTAGAACACAGTTAATAGAAAACTCTGGAAGGGAGCCTGACAAATGTTTATTTGCTTCCTAGGCATATAATGATGTGCTATATAAGTGAATATAGTGCATTTGTCAAAGAAAGGATATGCTGAAGTAGTGTGAGATTTTCATTCATAAAACAAATTTATTTTACTAGCAGTCTCTATTAATCTTAGTTTAATTATGTTGGGCACTTTGTACTTGCACAAGACAGTGAAAATAGCCCAAAATGCATTTAGAGCACCTGCTTAAATGTAGTCATATCTCTAAAAATCTATCACAGGAAGAGGGACAAGCTCTCACAGACATGGCTTTTAGGCAGAATGTGGGATTAGGCTGAGGTCTTTAAATACAGGAGGTAAAATGGTAATCATATTCATCAAGTACACAAAGAAGCAAAGACAAGAAGCTCTAGATAATTCTTTTTAGTGGACTCACTAAAATAACAATCACAGCTTGATGAAGAGAACATGATTGTGGAAAGCGTGTCCATTTTACATTTTCTCTTTACATCACGATAGAAAAGGAGCACCTGCAGTCTCAACTTGTGAGTGTATGTGTGCTGTGCAATGTTAGAAGAAATTGTGGGACATCAATTTGCCTTAGGAGCTCCCAGACTAATCTCCACTGCACATCCCTGCTGTCAAGTCACTCTGAGCCCTCAGCAATACCTGTGCAGTGCAAATGCCCTCCTCAGCCTGCAAACACAGGCTTTGCTTTATATTCTTTTTTATTCAAACACACACACAGCATCTTATTATTTTGGACTTTCAGGTAAAACAGTCTTCTTTGTCCTGAGTCTTTTGAGACAAATTACACCAAAACATCCAGTACCTAGCATCACTTGGTGGTGTCTGCTTTACCAAGATAGCAGCCAGCTGCAGCATGACTGCTGTGGTGTCCTACTCCTCATACACACACACACACACACACACACACACACACACACACACACACAAATGTTGTTATCAGCACATCATGAGTCTTTGAAGTGCCTGAGAAAACCATAAACTTAATTACATTGGAGGGCTGGTGTGAGATCTCACATGAAATTTGAGCCTTAGTTATTAAAAAATAAAAATTGCATTTGCTAAATGCTTCTTACAGTAAACCAGTCAATTTCAAACTTTCAAGATTGTATGAGATAAACTGGTATTTTTAAAAAATAGAAAATCCATGGGTTTTTAAGAAGCATTTCATCTCTTCTCCTTCCTTCCTGCTGGTCCTTTACTTCTCTGTTTCTGTGTCTCTCCCACCTCCTTTCTCTCTCTCCCACCCTCCCTTTCACCTTTCTTGTTATACTTTCTACCACTAATCTCAAGGGGCAGATGGTAAAATTTGGTTCTTAAAAAGCTCTATTTTTGTTTCAAAGTCCATGCACTTTGATAGCTTAGGTTGATAATTTCAGGGAGCAATGGATGGCTTTATATTACTTTTTTCATAAGTTTGTAGCTATCCTTCAGGGATCAGTGCATTTCTAAACATTCCTACATTCATGTCTAATATCCTACACTACAGCTTGTGACATGCTCTAAGCAAAGGTGGTCTTCTATAAAGGACTTCAGTAGCTTTTGTAAAGGCACAGGGTGAATAGCAGAGAACTTCACAACTGCAGTGCCACAGCATGGCACCTATGTTCTTCCTTGCTGTTCTGGATGTCTATTTTCAAATCCAAGGCTTTAAATAACCTTCACAATGAGGTAAGTTAAAGGACTAATCCATGTTTATGTTCTAAAACTATAATTCCTATAGTTTATATGTTATTATTAACATTTGCATAACATTCAGAAACTCCAAAATTAAGGACTGATTGTTTTACCAAGTAATTTGTCCTAAGTCTCCTCTGAGGAGGTAAAAACACAGAGTTTTTAAAACTGAGATTTAAGTTTTTCTACCTACCTAGCCACAAACCTTTTAATCTATGATGGTGCCCTGCCTGCAACATATGCTGGTGGCACAGAGCTTGTGTGAGTTGACTTAAGGCCCACTCCACAAGATGGAACCCATACTCAACACTGAGTAATCAAGAACCTGAGACTAGATAGCCCATGGACCTATGGGGAAACTAAATAATCCTGGTCTTAAAAAAAAAAAGTAGCAATAACCTGACTCCTGAAGACATTTTCCTATACTCATAGATTGGTGCCTTACTCACCTACCATCAGAAAAGCTACCTCCTGCAGCAGCTAGGAATAAACAGACACCTACAGCCAGACATTACACAGATAATGAGAGACCTTGGAACCCCCAGCCCTAAAGGAATGTCTCCATCAAATCCCTCTCCTCAGGGCTCAGGGAACTCTTCAGAAGAGGAGGAAGGAGGAGTGTAAAAGCCAGAGGGCATGGAGCACACCAAGGAAACAAGGCCTTCTAAATCAGTAGGAGCGACACACATATGAATTCAGAGACTTAGGCAGCATGCTGGAGTCTGCATTAGATGGTGTCCAGGAGCTAAAAGGAGAAATAGATATGCCCCCATCCTAACCCAGTTGCTATATCCAATCAATAACCATTTACAAATGAAAATTTGGTTTTCTCCAAGGGACTTTCACCAGAGAGATAAACCACTATTAAGGGTAGGATGAATGCCTAACAGTAGATAGGCAGCAGAAAATGAACTTGAAGGTTTCTTGTCTCACAATGTCATGTCAGCACTCTTTTTTTTAAATATCTCTTTTTTATTTTAAATTTAATTTAACTTTATTTATACTTACATATGTTCTCTCTTTTTATCTTACAGGTCCTTTGCATGCATATATATATATCATGACTTCTAGCTTAGTGTTTTTATGGGATTCCTGAGTGTGTGTACAAATGGGTCTCTGCGTCCATATCTGTTTCTTGTACTGTTCCTTGGGCTCTTTTTTTCTGTGTGTTTTGTCCTACTCTAATGTATTAGTTTTTACTTTATCTCATTATATTATATTATTATATTATATTATATTATCTCATTATTTTATTTTAGTATCATCTGTTAGAAGCCTGTTTTTTAATGAAAGACTGAAAAGGGGTGGATCTGGGTGTGAGGGGAGCTGGTGAGTGAATGAAAAAATAAAAATAAAGGAAAGGACATGACTGGACATGGGTTTCAGCACTACATGAGTGAAATAAAGAAGACCAGCCATCCCCTAGTGTTACAGGGGAAAGGGGGGAAACGATTGAGAAGACAATAAAGGAACATTACTAGGCCCGATTTTTAGCACCAGATAAATGGGAAAAAGAGTAAGAAAGAAAGGAAATAACTGCTTGTGGGCATGGTAGAGGAGAAGGTTTGTTATAGATATGTGGGAGAGCATAGCCAGAGGGAGGGACATCTGGGAGAGTCCAGAGTGGGCATGACCAGACAGAAATGTGTCATGTGGGGAGGACCCTGTAATAGGTAGGGACTGAGGGATGCAGGGAGAACCTGAGGGTCAGGTCCACTGTGATATGTTAAACAGGCACCCTTAGTCTCAAGTTTGAAACCGTGAGGAACATGGAGGAGTAGAGGGAAGGGAAACCATAATCAGGATATATTACACGAGGGAAGAAAGGCTATTTTTAATTTTTTTAAAAAAGAAAAAAACACATTTTAAGTTTTTCAGTGTCACAAAATCCATCAAGTATGTTTGTCATCCTACAAGAAATGTCAGTTGTTCAGGAAAATTAGAGATTTTCAAGACAGAATAGTATTAAGAATTACAATAGCATGGCACATGGCTGCAACAGTTGCTATCCAGTGGAAAATGCTGAAACAAAAAAAAAGGACCAGACTAGCACAGATCCTCCCTCTGCCCCTCATGGGCATGAGCCAATGGTGAGGACAGGTCATTGAAAATGGCTAAGCAGTTTAGAGACAGGGACTCTCAAAGTGAACAATTCCTTTATTGTCCATGGCTAGAAGCAGGAAATGTCCTTGGTTCTCAGACCAAAAATGTTATAAGGGAGCTCTGATTTCTCATCTCCTCATAAATAACCATCCTGCCTGGAAACTGTTTATGAGGGCTGAGCAACCCCCAGTCCAGACACCATTACCTTCTGCTAAGCAGTTTTGGAACTGGATCTCTGGATTTTCAGAGTGACAATGGGCTATATCTATCCCCCAATTTCAGCCCACGTCATAAATTGTTTTAAGGTTACCATGTCACAAAAGGGTATGTTATAGTAGTCTTCATCAGACCTTTGTTAAAGGGAAAGCTATATCCTCATAGTTAAAGAAAGGAATCTACCTCTGGCCTTGTGTGGAGAGATGACATTCTGACTAGCTCTATAGATGGAACCATCACATGCCACTGTCCCTTCCTTTAAAAGTCACTCCATTTTCTATTAACCATATATAGCACAGGACAACCAGCCTACAACCCCACAGACCCAAACAGTCAGGAACCTAGCATAAGTATCCTATGAAAAATTCTACCCAGCAGCGAGTCATGGACCCTGTTGCTTGTTAGTGCGACACCTTAGCCTAGCTGGACTGCCATAGCAAGTCCCAGTTCAAGAGGAAGCTCTTAGCCCTCATATGACTGATGATCTGAGGGGGTTATCAAAACTGAGGAGATTCCTCTCATCCCAAGAGAAGGAGATGATGGAGATAAGAAGAGGAAGGGGGAGGGCAGGACTTAGAAGGGAGGAGGGAGGGGACTCTGAGATGAAACTTGAAAAAGTAAATAAAAAGCAATACATAGTGAAAAAAATAAATAAAGTTACGCTATTTTCACCTGCCAATCATCTGGCTAACAGAGCACCTATCAGGAAGGCTAGGCTGCCAATCACCTGACAAGAAGACCACCACTCAGCAATAATGGCTCACATGTAACTATGTAAGAGACATAGGAAAAATAATCATCTCTTTAATGAGATAAATATACTTTCCATCCCAGAAATTTCATGCTTCATTCAATACATAAAGCCACTGCCACACAGCTGTGTTTTCTAACTCAGAAAAGTAACTTTTCTTTTTACCCCTCTCTCTTTGATACTGGGCCACAATCTGGGCATGCTTCCTGAGACACTCTGGATTCTTTCCTGCTTTTTCTCTGAAGCTATACCCCTATCACCGCTCGACCATGTAGCAGCCTACAAGCAACATGGGTTTCTCTAATTTTCTTCTCCATCTTCTTTCTTCAGGCAGTTTGTATTCCCTGTGGTTTTCTTTTAAACTCTAATAAAATTTTCCTCAAGTTCCACCTGAGTCTATTCTTAAGTTCTTTTATTAACCAGAATAAGAATCCTGAAATGAGACTTCAGTTTCCCCAGTAGGGTATAACTACCCAGGTGGGTCTCTTCAAGCTTTCTGACAATGCTAGCTAGCTGTCTTATGGCATTCTCTCTCAATAGAATTCTGAAGGGTTAGTCACGTCCTGTCAGGAGACAGAGAGTGATACCTGACTGAAAATGTTCACACCTTTTATGCTTTTCCTAGAATCACAAATATCATGAAAGCATCTTACAATATGAAACTAGAAGTCACTTTGTAAAAATATGTTGTTATCCAACAGCCAATTTGATCAATATATCTAAAAAAGATGCCATCTCCACCCTATACGACTTTGTTTCTTTCATATTTGTTCTTCACTGAAGTTATATATTTATTATTTATCATCTCTCTTCCATACTAAAATAGAAGCTATGGAAGCCAAATACTTTGCTTTACTCCTCATAGTTTATACATAGTACTGTGAACTATTCTTAATAGATTGAATTGGTGCTGGCACTCACTATAACTTTGTTGAGGGAACAAAATAATGTTAATTTGTTTTCCTTTAAATTTTACAGCTTAAACTCCATCCTCTAAGGATATGAGAAGGCAGGGCATTGTGATGATCCTTAACACTCTAGATGGCAGAGAAAGCTGTGTGAAGAACTCACATTCCAAGAACAGTACATTCAGACCTGTTTTGAAATCAGCTTCATGATATGGAACGTTTGTTGGCTACCTTTTGACTCAGGTTGAAGCCCGGATGGGATTAACTAAAGAACCAACAGCAGCACCACAACACCCAAAACTCTCCCACCAACTATTTCTTCTTATACTTTAGAATTAGAATGAGTTGTTATTGCCCCAAGCCAAACACTAGCTAATAAGAAGAGGAAAAAATCAGAACCTTGGAACCCATTACACTTGGGGTACCACCTGTCACTTATGTAACAAGATGTAACCATCCATCTGTCCACACTAGTGAATCATAAGGTCTTAAATGCCATTTACTTTCCTGTAAATAGTGATTTCTTGGCAACTTTTTATCATATAATAATGAGCGGACAGATCATTATTTGTTTTTCATTTAGATATATACTGAACATCTTTTTTTTTTTTAATGTGGCACAAACCTTTTACAATCCTACAATTTTATAGTTTTAAAAACCAACTCACTGAAGTCTTATTTTTTGGTAGAGAAGAAATTGTCTATCATAATTTTAATGGCAATAATAGTTCTGTACATTTCTCTTAGCAATTTTCAACCTCGGATTTCTAAGCACTGTGCAAACATTAATTTACTAAGTTATGCTGTGCTCTGTGAGAATTAGGAAATTATCATATCTTCATTATTTTTAGCTGAGGATTACATGAACTTAGCTTGCCATGGGCACACAGAAAAGATAAAAGCAAGTAAAAAGATGGTTCTGCTTTGGAAGTAGGTACCCAAGGAGATTAACGAACTGCAATGAGAACATATCTAAAGCAGTGTGTTATTCTTACCTAGTCTTTCCACGTGAACACTGTTTAGCACAGAAGCTGTGATCTTTGAGTGAATGAACATCCTTAAAAATAACAGCATCACTATTTAAGAATATGCTTTGGCAAATACTGATCAATGTTATGTGTTAGAGACAATGCTAAGTAAGAGTTATACTTCTAAGAAGGAGAGTATGAGTCTATATGAATAGAATTCTGTGTCTTGTTTAATATCACGTCTATCTCCAAAGCCTAGATCTGACTCAAAGCCATAGTAAATGCTACATGAATCAATATTTTTCTAAACAAATAATCAGAGAACAATCATTCACTCATACATTATTAAATCAAGGCTTTTTGCTTTATCTCTAAAGGGAAAAGTATAATCAGATGTTCCAAGCTTACAAAGATAACCTGTTCCACAGTTCAGTCAGGTTAGTAATGAGTGAATGATTGTTCTCTGATTATTTGTTTAGCAAAGATTTATTGATCATATATTGTGTGCCAAGTATTGGAAGAAGGCCCTTTTTTTTAGAGGCTAAACTATTTTCTGTGTGTCTGAGGGAGAGTGTTTGTAAAAAAAAAAAAAAAAAAAAAGTGTAATTGTAGGCAAGGTATGCCTATGTGAGTGTTGTTTGCTATTAGCATTTTAACCTCTAATTTATGAACTACTCAACAATTATAAGGTTTATCACTGTTCAGTGCACATGCAGAAACTAGAAAATGTATGGATAATAATTAGTAGAACTACATATCAAAAAATGGGCGATGACAATTACCTAGATAACTGAATTAAATTTTGAGAAAATTCATGCTTCCACCTAGATTCTGAAAGATGTAAGTTATATATTTTAGTCAGTCTTCTTAGTTCTCACCTTATACAAATAAACTCTTGGGTTTCATTTGCAATACTTCAAAATATTTTCTAGCTACAACTGAAAGAGAAGCTCAAGAATAGTAACATTTTGCCTTAATTACTTTTCTGTTGCTGTGATAAAATACCAAAAGCATGGCAACTTATAAAATAAAGTGCTTAATTTAGGCTTAAATTTTCAGAGGGTTAGTGCAGGATGGCGGACCCAAGGCACGGTGGCAGTAACAGCAGAGAGGTTACATCCTGAGTTACAAGTAGGAGGCAAAGAGGGTGACTCTGGGAACATCTTCTGAAAAATCAAACCCGCCCCCAGCAACACACCTCCTCCAACACAGCCATACCTCCTAATCCTCTTCAAACAGTTCTACAACTGTGACCAAGTATTCAAGCACATGGGCCTACGGGGGCCATTCACATTCAAACCACACATCTAAATATAGCACACTAAACCATAGCTTCCAGAAGGGTCCATGTGAATTTACTTTACCTTGAATATTAGTTATGGACTCTCGTTGCTCTGGCAAAACACCAGACAAAAGCAGGTTATGAAAGGAAGAGTTGACTTTGGTTCACAGTTTGAGGAGACAGCCCACTCCTGTGGGAAGTCACAGCAGCAGGTGCTGAGACAGCTGATGACATCGCATCTGGGGACAGCAAGCACACTGTGGCAGATGACCATGCTCTGGCAGTTGATCTGGATCTTCCTACCTCTGCTAATATAATCTCTCCTGAACATGACCAGAGACTTGTCTCTTTAGTTTTTCAAGGCTAACACCACACCCCGATAATCTACTTAGCTACGTGAAAATAATTGCAATTCTGATCAGTTCACATTTCATCCGGAAAATAAGCTTTTGTAATTAATTATTCTTGAAAAATAATTCTTCAGATGTGTTACAGACTCCTTGCATTATGAGAAAGTCAGGGAAGTTAAGGGCATGTTTAGTTTGATGTGAACCATTGGTGTTAGCAGTTAACAGGAAGCCAAAAGATGTTAACTTTTAGGTAGTAGTTGAGCAATGTTAGGAAAGCATTCTATACACTCCTTGAAGAAGGAATATAAGCTAAGATGTGATATCAATGTGTTTGATTTTCAATGTATCAAAATAAGAAAGAATGGTGAGATAGTTCATCAGGCAAAGGTACCTGCCACCAAGCACAATGACCTGAATTCAATCCCCAAGACTCATATGGCAAAGGAGTGAATTGACTTCTACAGTTGTCCTCTGACCTCCACACAGGTGCTCTGGCATGAACATGTCTATGTATGTGTGTGTGTGTGTATATATATATACATATATATATATATGTATATATATATACACACACACACATGCACACATACAGTTACAAAATAAAGAAATGTAATTATTATAAAACAAAAGAAACTCAGTAGATCTGCTTCTGCTTCCTGGCTCTGAGATTTTTCTAAAGCTGAAATTTAAATGTAAAATCATTATTTTATTCAGTTTATTTCATATTACTTTTCTGACTGTACCTTCTTGACAGTGATCCAACAGTTGCATGCCATCACTCCACTGTCTCTGTCACACACCTGTCCACTGACAATTAGCTATCCAATCCTTTAAGATTCATTGGAGTTCAACCAGAACCTGCTTGAACATCTGTATTTCTTATTTCTTATTGCATTATACCTTTTCATTTGCCTTATTCATTCAGTCAAAGCAAAAAAGATTTCCAAGATCAATTATATTTCCCTTCCTTGATTCTTAAATAATTTATTCAAAAACTTTGTGTTTATGCATATGTTCATGTGTTTACATATGTGCCGGTATGTGTTTGCATGTATGTGGACACACATGAATGTAAAGGTCAGTGTCTTTCTCAATCACTTCCCTCCGTACTTTTGGACAAAGGATTTCTCATTAAACATGGAGCTCACCAGTTTAGCTAGATTGAATGGCCAGCAACTATCCCAGTATCCTTTTGTGTCTATATCCTCAGCTCTGGTGTCACAGGCATAAACAACAGTGGCTGGATTTGTGTATGGGTGTTGAATCTGAACTCAAGTCTTCAGGTCAACACAGTAAGTGCTTTACTGACTGATAGATAGTCTTTGCAGTCCCTGGCTTCCTAGCAAATTGTTTTCTTTAATATTCATGCCAATTGCCAAACACAAAGAAAAGAGAAAGTTTTGTAAGTCATTCAAAATAAAATGATGTAATAAGCAGTTGCTATCTTATGGAAGAGATAGCATAATCTATTGGACATTCACTGTACAATTTTTATGTTTCCAATAGTTTTCACATAATAATATTAATAATTGCTGCCTATTCTGAAGACTCCAAATTTTAGGAAGCAAATTGGCCTCCAAATTCAATTGATACATAAGACAAGTTTGTTAAAATTTACAGGAAATTGAGAATTATATCAAAGTGCAGAAGGTAACATAATATACACTTGTCTTACAGTTTTCCCCACAATTTTCTCCTCTCTACTACCACAACTCCTTTAGCCTACATATGAATTTTATGACTCCTTGATATCCTGCCCTTAATGTTATTTTTAATATTATTTGGTAGATATAAATAATTTTATAGAAAGAAAAGCATATGTGTGTGTGTATACACACACTATGATTTTTCTCTTGGACTTTTGTTCCATAATGGCTAAATGAAACCCAACCTCCCATTTATCTCTTACAAACATTAGTAAAATTCTGGCCCTACATAATTGTGTTTACTGCCAAGAGGGCTGAAAGAACACAGCAAATTGAAGCATGTGGCATTTCATCTATCACACAGAACCCAGAACTGAATCAACACTTCTAGGTTCCTACACCACTGATGCATTTCCATGGTGTCTATTCCATCTGCTTAGACTTTCAAACACATATATTTGTCTAAAACCAGGTACATATGTAGGAAAGTAGTTTTTCATGGCTCTTACCTTTCCAGCTGTCGTTAGTTGACAGATTAGAAGTCACATATAACATTCTAAATGTCTGCATCTTCTTACGCACTTTAGAGGAAGATTAGTATTGTAGTAGTAGATCTTCCATCATACCCCCCCCCACCCCCGGCTGCACAGGCACAGTTTTTATTCTATAACAGGTTCCTCTCGTCTATTAGTCTCAATTTCATTTTAAAGATACATAAATATTCTTTTTTTTACTTTATTTTTTTTTATTTCTTCAAGTTACATCTCAGTCACAATCCCTTCCCTACTCCCCCTTCCTGTCCCACCCTTCCACCCTCTTCCCCCCAACAGCTCCCCCTTTCAGTCCAACAAATGGTTCCTTCTCTTATAACAGTAAATACTATACAAAACAACAGAAATAAATACGCCACATTTATGAGAGTTAAATGGCCCAGCATACATTCCCAATGTCCAGTTCATACATATTTGGCCCCTGACTTTAACATTCTACCATCTAACCATCTCACAAAACTCATGATTTTTACCCTTTCAAAACTGTTTCCAAATCTGTTACAAGAGAAAGTTACCTGTAGCATTAGATTATCAATATATTTTAACGATTTCCATTTATTTCTTGTACTGTCCCTAAATCCAAGTGCCAAACATCATAATTTGAGGGTAAGTGCAGAACTTTCTCTGTGAGTCATTTTGTGTGACATTGTATCATTTAAAATTCACGGGTAAGAGCATTATTCCTAGAAATAATTTTACTTTGCTCTTACTCTATAAAAGATGTTATTCCCATTCTAAAGATGAGGAAACACATGAACAAAGAAGTTACGTAACTTCTCTAAAGTCTTTTGTCAAGATTAATGCACGGAGGCTAATGTGACAGTCTCAGCCATTACACTATGTTGCTCCCCTCTAGAGGTTCAGAAAGAGGAATGACTAAACATGTGACTTTAACAGATGACAGCATACGTTCAAAGCTCATTCCTACCATCCACTGTGTGGTCTTGAGACCACATCTTAACCACTTCGGACTTTAATTTTCTCTGCACACAAATAATATGTTAGTTACTACTAAGTATTTTACACAAATTGTTTTATTAAATTATTAAAATGACTTATCAGCTGTTTGTATCCTTGGGTTCTGTATTCAAGGATTCATATGGCCATGGATCAAACATAGGTCTAACACAATGTTTATCTGATGAACATTTACATTTTTAGTCATTATTAAACAATCTAGCAAACAATTATTTATATAGCATTTATATTGTATTAGATATTCAAAAGAATCTAAACACGATTTTAAATTTTCAAGATGTGTATATGTTACACACAAACACTAGATCACTTTATATAAGAAATTTTTGTCCACAGCTTGTGTTATTTTCAGAATTCGAACCAATAACCAGCAGATACTAGTTTTGAGATTGAACATGGGCTTTATGCAGTGTTATCTAAGTAGAGTGAGGTTAATTACTTACCAATGTTAAACAGTGAGTGCTAAAGATACATTTTCTATTTGATAGAAACCATATACACAACTATTAAATATAGTAGTGATAATAAGTAATAGTATCTACTTCATAGTATTGTAAATTGTATTTTTTTTTTCAGGATTAAATGGGTGGGCCCTACCCAATCAATTAAAGGTACAAACAGAATAAAATGCCCTCTTTCCTGCAAGTGAGAAGGAATTTCTCCTCCCTTTTGACTCAAACTGTAACACTGGTTCTTCCTAAGTCTTAAATCTGCAGTACTTCAGACTATAGTAATGCCATAGGATCTGCCATACCCAGGCCTCTGGACTGAGATGGAAACTCTGTGTTTCCCCTGGGACCTCAGCGTGCTGCCTGTGGACCTTGGAGTAAACAGACTCCATAGCCATGTGACCCACTTCCTCTTAGTCTCTTTCTATATGTCCATGAACACTAAAGGTCCCTTTCTCCCAAGTACTCTGATCAGTTTGGCATGTGAAATACATCACACATGCACACAAAAACAGCCGTGAATGTAGCTTGAACATTTCCTAGGGAAAAGCGAAGAAAATATAACACAACCTGAGGAGAATGCCCTTGAACAAAAGCATAAACAGGTCCAGAGGAGGAGATGACATTTTAAGTGCACTGGATTCTTAGAAGCACAGAAGAAGGAGTGAAGTTTAAAGCACAATCCCTAGAATGTTCCTGAGAAATAAACAGTAAAATACAACAACCATCATCATGGTGGATTGTTCTAGAAATGAAGAGTGAGGAGTGAGAGCTCTCCTTTCCTAACTGGGAGCCAATTGTGATGGCATCATGACAGCAAGCTCACTGAAATGACAGAAGTGGTCTTCTACTTTGGGAGATATGAGGTACAGGAAAGTGAAAGAATTAACAGAAAAGGCCAGATGTGTTACCTGCTTCACTGTGCAGTTATGCAGTCAATCCAACTTCTATCTGTGCTCTTCAATCCCAGCTACCAGTCACTGAGGAATGAAAACACTTCACCACACAACTGGCTGGACCCCTCAAGTTTTCATAAAAACCCTTAGTTTTAGCTAAGGGTAGAAGGTTCCTTTGCAGATGCATGGGTTACCCCAGTATGCTTAGAACCATCCACACACAGAAGACACACTGCTGCCAACGTTCTGAATATCTTTGTTTAGTTAAGGTCAGGGCCAGTGTCATGTCTTCAACAAGTACTCATAAAAAGAAAAATAACTGACAATTACTCAGTCTTGGGGAACCTGTATTTTTCCCACTCTCTAAGCTAAAAACCAAAGAAGTTACAACTGCTGGGACAGAAAGAGAAAAATTGATTTTTAAGGAAAATGGAAGTAAAAGTAATGTGTCATATTCCAATCTATGGCATCTATTTTTATTTTCATGAGGAAAATTGTGTATCATTGCCAAGATCTTCCAAGTAACCACAACTGACACACTTCTCAGCATCAGAGCAGGGAGAATTGCAGAAATACCTGCTTCTTCTCCAACAGAGAAAGAGCCAAGCACTCTCCAAGGAGAAGCAACGCTGCTTTTCTTGACTTTTAATCTGCTTTTATGTCTCCTAAACACAGCACTCTGTCTTATGCAATTCAAGGTTCACAGAACAAACCTATTTCACCCAAAGCATTAAAACTAGTGCAATGAATTTTTATATTTCCTTCCGGCTACATTTACTAAAAACCTACTCTCATTATGCAACCAAATATATGCTGGTGATGTCTACGCTATAATTTTACAAAGGTCTAAAGAGTACTGTCAATAAACAGAAACAAATGAGTCCTGATAAGAGATGTCCAAAAGAGCAGGGGAATGCAAGCATAAGCCCTTTACACACTCAGAATCCTCATTTGTACTTGTTTCACATGGTCAATGGAAGTGGACATTGAAAACATTTTTAAATAAGAAATTATCACCTTTCATTATCTTGTACCAATAGAATTCACCAGTTTTTATCTTAAAATACACTTAGGCTGGTTTAATTATTTTTCACTACAAGAATGGCAACTCGATATGGAAATCTTGCATAGAAAGAAAAGGGAACCTGGGAAATGAGAAGCCACAGATAAACAGCCTAATTACCTTGATAGTCACCTTTAGGCAGGCAAAACACTCCAATGACAAGAGTGTTCTGATTGAATATCCCTCTCATGTCATGAATTTCTCTGCTTCTTCTAGTGCACCCAAGCTACTTCTGGGGAGTTACTAGCACCCCTCTTTTATAGAGATATGAACTCAACATAGGAGGTTACTAAAGGTGCCAAAAGAAAAGAAGGAACTTAAAGCCCCCAGTTCTGGACTCACTGGAATACTGCATAACTGTGTAATAGAGAAGAAATTGATCACTCCATGTCAAAAGTTTGCTTATCAGGTCTACTCAAAGCAATTATATTTTGTTAGATATTTCCAAAATATCTGTGAAGATTTTTTTATTACCAATAACAAATTGCCTTTCATTTATTCTCCCTTACATCACAGATTTCCTTGACCTTTGACTTAGCTTCTCCATGTAAACACCATGGCTGAACCAATTAAGGGATGAAATGGTTATTTGGCTTATAGGCTATTGTCCACCACCAAGGGATTTCAAAACAGGAATGTGGAGGCAGGAACTGAAGCAGAGAGCACAGAAGAACAATATTTACTGACTTGCTTACCATGTCTTGCTCAGCCTGCTTTCTAAGTGACATCTGTCTAGGGTTGGCACTGCTCACAGTGGGCTAGGCCCTCCGTATCACTTATATCAAGAACATGTCCAGAAGGCAATCTGATGGAGGCAATTCCTCAATTAAGGCTCTCTCTTTCTCAGATAACTCTTACTTGTGTCAAGTTGACAAAAAACTAACCAGCCCAATTATTAAATCATGCCCAAGCTTTTCAATTTTAATTTTATGACCACCATCTATCTTATCATTGGGCTATTTTCTGACAATAATCTTTAGATGAATCTTAAATCTCTTATTTTCTTCAACTTCCTCATATAAAGGGGGTTAGTATCAGAACTCACAGACCTATTGTCAACTTAAAAATTATAGAATGAGTTTTGCAGAATTCCCCTCACATGGTATTTCATTGAATTTCACCCCTCTCCTACTGTTGTGCATGCAAACTTTCCATTTCAGATACAGGGTCAGAGCAAGTACTTTTCTGATTTCTTCTCGAATGCTCAAAGGAAGATAGCTGTTATGCTCCCCAGCTGGACATCATGAGTAGGTGTTCCTCTACTTCAGAATAGAATGTAACACAAAAGTAGAAGCCCAACTTGATTACTACCTAAAGACCATGGATATCAAACCCAAGTAGAAGAATCTTACAGTGGCTTCAAGATACAAGTAAGGGTAAGGCAGAGGCAAGACCAGGTGGTTTTGTTGATGGTTCAAAAACCCAATGTTTACCTGCACTCTTACTGGGCAGAAGATAATAAACCTAAACTATAAACAAAGACAAAGAAGCAAACAATAACAGAACATCCAAACTATGGGACTCTATATCTAGACATATTGTTGCTTCTTTATATCCTGGAAAATGTTAGCAGTAATACATTATTATAATCATATATTTTATTGATTTAAGATATTTGATTGCTATAGAAGTTTCCTTTTGAAATAATATTAAAGCCAATAATGCTGATGATATACAAACTGTATCTGACTAAAGGTGCTTTCTCTTAAGGGGAAGCAAGCAGACAAGGCCACCAGTTCACTAGCAGATGCCTTTGTTTGTATTTTTGTTAATCAGCAGGCTTACTTTCTTATCTAAATCCTTTGCAAGTATTTTATTTTATTTTCTAACAATAAACTACATGTGTGAAATTCCATCAGTGTTATTACCAATATTTATTTTTGATAGCTACAGCTTTTCTAATCTTTGTGTAGCCATATGCTTTATGTTGCATTACCATTCAGAATTCCCTTTTTAAGACACTGAGAAAATGCAAGTTTAAGAAAAAATATTCTTTGTAGAATGCCAATATATTTTTAAGAAATGAAGATTCAAAAATGGGCATCTGATTGGATAAAATGCACTGCATAAAAATATATAGTGCACGTTAGGAAATCGTCAGATAGTCCTTGAGGTCAGCTCTGGGCTGCTACCAAGTTCCCAGATATAGCAGTTAAATCACATCAAATGTCAATGTTGGTTGGTCACTCTTACGGAGCATAACTTCGTGACTCAAGAGCTACCCAAAGTGAACTTTAATTCCTGAATAACAATATTGGCTTAGAGTATTCTAATGGATAGTGTTTTACTTGCTAACATTTCTTATAGGAATTTTGATTACTTAGCCATATAATCTTAGGAAGATTATGGCAGAACAATAATCCCTGAAAAGTCCAGGTCTTTTCTCTCACATAAGCACGAGTTTGGCATGGTTAACGAGAAATTGCTGTGCTTGTCTGATTAGTAAACAGTGAAAATACATGAAGTAAAAATGTCATTAGTGACACGCACATGGAATGAGGATATGGTCTGGTTTGAATCTCATTCTTGTGTGACATCCTCCTCCTACCTCCTCAAACTTTTAACATCAGGAATAAGTGACCAATAGCATAAATCCTAAACATCCACTAGTTCTGTCATGAACAAGAGGTACAACCAGGGCATTCATCTCTACAGTGGAATTACAGAGAGAGCTATGAATGACTACATGCATTGATCTTTGTTACATCCAGAAGTATTCAAACCTCAAGCTTTGCAAACTAATGGCCAGATCCCTCTCAATTTCACCCAAGCTATCTACAATCTATTTCATTTTTCAGTTGGCTGTTGGTCATAGTAATCAACTTCCAACAATGTCGACAAAAACAGGGGATACGTGATCTCCTGTTTTCTTCACATGTAGATCTATGTTTATATTTCAAATGCAGAGCTCTGCAAAATTTATCATTTAGTATTTCTACTTTCTTAGTTTTAGCCATAAGCCCATGTTTATTTGTAAACATACTTTTTAGCTTCTCTCAACAGAACAACATTGTTGTCCTTCAATTTTTATCTTTTCAAATAATAACTTGTTAATATAAAATGTATTTTTCATCTTCAACTTCTAGGGTCTAAGGCATCCAAAGTAAGAGCACCATTTAAATATAATCAATAAGGGTGACTGAATCCCAAGAAGGTTTAAATGAACTTTGCCTTCTCTCTCATATGGTAGTCAATTGTCTTTTTCCTATATTTTTTTACTGTTCACTCTCAAAATTCCTTTCTTCACAGAAAAAAAACTAATGTCTATATTCTTGCTATATGATATGCTCATGTGTATGTGTCTATGACTCTCATCCTGCCTATCTGTCTGCCTGTTTGTCTGCATGCCATGGCATATATACAAAGGTCAGAGGACAACTTCCAAGAGTTGGTCCTCTCCTTCTACCTTGTGGACACTGGGGATCCAACTCAGATTACCAGACTGACGGCAAGTGCCTTTACTTGCTGAACCATCTCACTAGTCCCACAATATTCCCCTTAGCACAAATATATCCACATATTGAAAAGACAGAAATACAAAACCACAATATTTTAAAGAACCCGTAGGTCCTTTATCACAGGCTTCCAGCCTACCCTTCTCATTCTCCTTTCAGTCCCAGGGCTTTGAGTTGGCCCACCCCAACATCCACCCCATGGATGAACTGCTGCAGTGCAAGAAGAGGCCAATTCCACAACCCAGGACTGCAGGATCTCCATGACACAGGACAGTTACGACATATCTGAGAGAAGTTCCAGTGAGGGTCCAGTACTGACGGCCTAGTGGACACCAGGGGCCTCGTACCAGACCAAGGAGTCATTACAATGAACATGTGCAGGCAGAATGTGTGGACAAAGGGAATATTGTGGGACATACTGAGATACATTGCAGCTTCCACAATGAGTTGTTATTTTTTATGCTTGGACAGATTGCAAGGGTGGAGGGTGGGTTGGGGGGAGGTGGGAGATGGGAGGTAACAGGGGGCATGCTGTGAAGTTCACAAAATAAATTTGGGTGGCGCACGCCTTTAATCCCAGCACTTGGGAGGCAGAGGCAGGCGGATCTTTGTGAGTTCGAGGCCAGCCTGGTCTACAAAGTGAGTCCAGGACAGCCAAGGATACACAGAGAAACCCTGTCTCGAAAAACCAAAAAAAAAAAAAAAAAGAAAAAAATCTTTTCCTGTCTAGACTGTGGGATGCCTTTTGGTAGAGCTCATGATAGATAGTGGATATACAAGAATTTGAAGAGTTACTTTTGCTCTCAAGAACTTTCCAGTATATACGTAAGAAGATAAAACAACAAGCAAGTTAAAGCTTTGATGAACACAAGACATTTCTATGTAACTGGCTTCAATCACAGGTGCACACATTTTCATTGCTATAACCAAGAGTAGGTTACATATGATAAATATAAGTCTCCAAAAAAATTAACTAATTAAGGAGTGATCAAAGTATATAAGAACAAGAGACATAAGGAAAGAGAGAACAGAATTTGAGTACAAGCTTAGTGAAAAGAAAGTAAAGCAGCAACAACAAAACAAAGCAGACTGGTCAAAAGGAACTGCACTAACTCATGGTATTTGAGTAGCAGTGTCAGAGAGGATACTCTTGTCAAAAAATAAAGGACTGACTATAGAGCCACAGGGTTCCCATGAGCCACTGGGCATGGGAACTTCCAGTATATGCGTAAGAAGATAAAACAACAGACAAGGATCATGAGGATGAGACCATTTAATCTTATCACTAAGCACTACCCTGCCAAGCGCTTGTGAGGCTTTTAGCCAACAGATTTTCCAGTACTGAGGAGAGGAATGGGGATTGTAACTAGCACAGTGTACACATTTTAGCAAATTAGTTACTCAGTGAACACTGGTGTTAATGAAGGAATCAGTAGGTCTACACACCCAAGAATGGCTGTGAGGTAACTATAGATACATAATTAATCAGCACCAATATTGGCCATATTAGCTGTGTTACTAAATTCATTTTTACTTGCCGTTTGAATCATTTTTTTCCTTGAAACTTTCTAATGGTGTTATAAATGTATATAACAATGTAGATGGCTTCAAATGCCTTCAGAAGGAATCAAGGGTTTACTACACTGAAGTTGAAATTTTTAATAGCAAATATATTTATTAATAACTATAGGCACTTATAACAAATATAGACACTTATTACCTAAGTACTAGCCCTAAGAAAAACTATAACCCCCTAGTACCTAACAACTAACCATATTAATAACTACAAACACCTACTATCTAACAAATAACCCTAACCTTTTAGAAGGATACAGTCTCTGGGGCAGGTCCTCTGTCATCAGGAACACCTTAGGAGTAGATCTTTTATGGCACTTGGCCAACAGTATTTCCTCTGGAACACCTCAGATGTAGGTCCTTTAGGGTAAATTGGCTATTGCATTACTATGATGCTGAGGCTGTCTTCTCTCTGGAACACCTCAGCTGTCCATAAGCCAACTTATTCAGTTTGTATTAGCCACTCAACCACTCGGACTCAGTCTTTAGGGGTGGCCACAGTTCCATTCAGGCTCGTTTTTGAACTGGTCCAACCCCTCTAGGCAACAGCCATGCCACAGGGTTTAGTCCTTGTCTTTTTGCTACCTTTCTGAGGCCTCTGCTCACCAGCTTCTTTCTGCCTCAGGGAGAACTGACCATATATTTTCAGACCGTATAAGATCAGCTTGTTAGTCCACCTGCATTAACTCCATCAGATGATACAAGCTGCCTTGCATCTTGTAGTTTCTAGAGTGGGAACTCTTGGGCTCCACCCACTTCATCCTTAAATAAGGTCTCTCCTTGTTTCACCTGGCTTTAGCCTAATCTGGGCTCCAACCACTTTGTAAGGCTATTAGTAGCTGCAAACAATGCCAAGCCATGAACCTTGTCCATATGCAACCACGCCAAGTGCCCTCAGGTGTGAGGCTGATATTCCTGCCCCCCCTTTAAAAGACTGTATTAGAAGCCCCTAGATATTCACTAAATCTAATTTATATTAATCTAACTCCCCTTACAGTACACTGTCACAGAAGCCAATTTATAAGGTGCCCTTTAGTTACAATCACTAAAAAGTTTTTAAGTTTATTAGGAGTGATTCAAAATATTTTAATGAGGTGCTAATGTGACTATTACATCTTTACCTTAGTTTTAAGGTGATGAAAACATAAGCAAAGTTTCATTCCTAACACCATGTTTCCATGAAGCAGAGCAGAAGGATGGCTTATTACAAAATTTCCCAGCCAAATTCCCAAAGGGCCCCCAACAGGCTTTCTCAATTTGTGGGCACTGTCCTCTAACAATCTATCTCTTTCCAGACTCTCCTTGGAAACCAAAGATTTATATCACTCTCTTCATATTTGAAAATAAAATTGGTCCTGGTTAAAGAAAAAGTAAAAATTGAAAGCTTATTTTTTCTCAAAGAATCCATGCTGGCTGGACAAATAAGTGATTAATATGCTCTAGGGCTGGAGGCCACCAATGACTGTCTCGGGAGGACCGTGTCACTGTCGGGGCTCACGGAAATCCAGCTCACATCAGGAATCTGTAAAGGTGAGTTGTGCTTAGACGTGTGCTTCAGAAAGAAAATGCTGTCATATGGTCAATGGGGAACTAGACACTCCTTTCTGCAAATATTTTAAATATCCAGCTCAAATTCTAGAACCAAGTAAAAGTCACGTAGACTGAAAACATTTCTTTAAATAAATGAATATTCACTTAGCATCCTGAAATGGTTTCTGTTTTTCGAAGTCATTCAAACAAACAGGTATTGCAACATTTCACTGATAGCTTATCAAACCACAGAATAGAACAGGATTGAACTAAAAGCACTTTCCTAGGGGAACTTTCTGGTCATTGTTCTGTTAAAAACATATGAGCATATTGCTATAAACTCATCTTCACACGAAGTTCCCCAGCTTAATAAGCACAGACATACAAATTAATATTAAAATTCACTTTGATTTCAATGGCAACAAAGCTGGTCCAACTAGGAACTATTACATAAAACCCTTATTGTCACATTCGTCATCACTATTCTCAACAGAGACTACTGCCAGCACCAAGAAGCCAACCCTCAGTTCACCTCAGGAAATATGCTGCACAGATGGCCAGCCCAATAACAATGCAGCAGTGAGGTGCCCTGCTTATCTTATCAGACTGACACTCCTTTAATTTTTCAATTCTCTTTATTGATGCCCTCTTTCATGTATAGGCCTACTAGATTCCACTTCCTCTACTCTCCTCCCAGGACTTCGTGCTTGCCAACTACAGTAAGTTGTTTTGACAACTTGTCTAGCTATACAATACTCTGTTTCTTTCCCTCTGCATTCTTTCTGGCTTCAAATGACTGCCTTCAAAATACAACAGACTATCCAACCAAACCATACAACAGGGGGAAAAAGCTTTCTATGCATAGACACTGTCCTGCTCAAACTGTAGCCTTTCATGTGCCCATAGCTCTCTTTCTTTCCTCTCTCTGCTTTCATAGGTAAACCCCATTTGCTATCTTGTCTACTCCTGTCTTAATAAGGAATGACTGCCGTGACCACCCCCATCTAGCTGTGCCATTCACCGCCAACACCTCTGCTCTCCTCGTGTGCTTCAAGAAGAACTGATTAGCACTTTGCATAATTAACCTGATTAGCACTGTGCATAATCAAACTGATTAGCACTTTGCATAATTAAAAAGAAATAATAATAATAACAATAATAAGCACTAAGTAATATCAAAAGCTGTTAGTCCCTCAGCCCTCTGGTTACCTCCAAGATTAGTTCATGCAACACATCTTGCACCTCCACACTGAAATCTTTTCTTTAACTCTAAAGTCAAGAAAGCTAATTCAAATTCTTTCAGTCCACAGACCCATTACGGTTTTCAAATCCACTCTCAATTACCAAAATGTTTGGGTTTTTTCCCATATATGTTTCCCTCTATTCAATCTTTGATATTTCGTGGATACTAAGTGGAAAAAATTAGAGTATAACAGCAAATCAATGGAAAATACTTAGAATAAAATTAGAATCCAAGATGTATTGCTGCTTCTGTTCCAATGAAAAATAACTAGACAACATATCAGGGAAACATGGTGTGGCCACTTACTTAGTGACCTCAGATATCAGTATTCAATACCTTACTCCCTCATATTGATAGCAAAAATGATGGTACTGGTTATGATATCTCAAGGGTTGGCATTATAATAAATTAATAGCTTAACAAATATTTTCTAAACTGGATGCTAGTAGTCATAAATGAGGCATCCCTAAGCCTTACCCCCAAACAGGATTTCACACTATGGACAGAATCACAGATTGAGTAATAAATTTTCTATTTATAATGTCTTCAAATAAAAAAAGTTATGAAGTCTTTTTGCTTAACTTTGATAATTTCTCAGTCAATAGCTGATGAGTTAGAGTTATAATTTTCCTTTGGCAATTATTGTATACATCATGGTCCTCATTTGTGTTTCCATAGAGGTTAAAGGCAAGCTATTCCTGGAAATTCACAAGAGAGCAGAAGAAAATCTAGTATATTTCTACTAATTTAGGAATGCAAGGTAGAGAATTTTGCAAGTTTTTTGTTCTCTAACCTCATGATATCCAACCATCTGTTCCTTGCTAGAACTTAGATCAACTCCCCTTTCCTCTAAGACACCATCTCTGAGACTCTGAGATCAGAATCCTCCCTCGTCTTCCCATAGTGTCTCTATAACTACTTCAATCCTCTGTGTACTCAGTTTGTGTATATATATCCAATAGTAGATTATAGTGTCTCTGTAACTGTTCCAGTCCTCTGTGTACTGTGTGTGTGTGTGTGTGTGTGTGTGTGTGTGTGTGTGTGTGTGTGT